>CM023098.1:14164594-14381045 GCA_013103745.1 Gardenia jasminoides | reverse complement strand
TCATTTACTTCGTTCCGGTTACGTATTACTTCCCTACTAAACAATGCTTGCCCTCAAGCATTTCTCTAAATCAAACTCAAAACCAGCATTGTGCTTTGCAGAATAGCATAATAGATTAGCTAAATACTCCACGGTTCCTTGACAATCTCATCAAAGTCGGATGTTCAAGACTTGACAATCCCTCACATGGTAGATAGTGTATATACTCAGCACTCAAATGTTTAAAAAAAAAAAAAGAGGGACATGTCAACATCAGCATAGAAAGTCATTGCCATAAGCTTGCTAATCTATCACATCTCCACCAGAATATGAATTCAAATGTAAGAATCAAAGGGTGTTTTAACAAGGGTTGTAATGGGACTTAGGGCAAGGGTTGGACAAAAGGGTAAATGTAGGTTCATACATCAAAGAGAATATCTAAGCGTCCTTTTCATGAATTGAAATATCATCTTCATTCACATAGTTATCTTAAGTATGACAACAACTCCCAAGCATAGGTAGCATAAAACTCCTTATCAACACAGCACTTATTTTCAAACTTCATACACATTTTTCTTTTGTTCTTTTTTTTTTTTCTTTTGGGATTTTTTTCATTTTTTTTTTTCCTTTTTTTTTCAATTTCAAGTAGACATTAATAACATATGAACATAAAAGCACTTGCTAGCTATAGATATAATCAACTCCCCTTCACTTGTGATATCATCATGCAAAGAACATTAATTTATTCCTTTGACATAGGGTTCAAACAAGGGTTTCAAACAAATAGGTTAAATGGTGATAAAATGTGTGTTTAAATAAAGAAAAGGTTTAGGTCCAACTTGGTCAACTAATGGAAAAATATAGTTAAGGTGGGTTTAGAAAGTCAAAGGTTAATCCTAATTGCCCTTATCATTTTCATGCATAAAATTCAATAATGTGGTCTTAAGATATATCATAGCAAGTTCTAGAGTAATCTAACTAGGTGTGATAATTACACTCAAAAAGGAATACAAGGCAACATTTGAATAATAGCAAATTAGGCTCAAAAGCTCACAAATGGCTATACTATGTCAAGAACATCCCTCTTTCAAATTAATTGCAAGTAAATAGAATATTCATGCCAATGCCATTACACTACTCTATTTGCATCTCTACCACATAAAGACTCACTAAACATAAAAGGAAAAAACATGAAAATAGAAATAGAACACAAACAAGCAACTAGGGTGAAAACAAACAAAATTGAAACTAAAGTTCGAGAAAAGCTAGGGAAATTAAAACTCAAACTAGCAAAGCCAAAATACTCCTACCCACACCTAAACACAACATTGTCCTCAATGTAAAAGATAAGAGAAGAATGGAGGACTCCCTAAGAGCAAGTCTAGAGGCAGGAGAGCAGGAGGTGTGAACCATGACTCGAAAACCGCCATGTTTCACCGCCATGCGAGAAATTTAGACTCTATAGCCAAGAGACCATCCATGTGCGAGCTGCTCTTCCATCTGACAGGTGCATCCTGAGAAGATGGTGGAGGCCGGTGGGACCCGGTCTCATCGGTAGAAGGACCAACGTGAAACCATGATGGGTGGAAATCGGGGTGACTCAGGGAGGTGTAAGTGATACTCATCGCCTATGCTTTGATGACCCCCATTCGCTCAAGCAATCAATATTGAGTCAGTCAAGCGAGCTACATGTTTGGGCTTGTCGTGAGCAACGCAATGCCAAGGATAATCAGTGATCAGCCAAGGTGGTGATAGAACCCAAAATCAACGGTTTATTTGGCGATTGACCACGGTTGAACTGAAGCTACCTAACAACCAAAATTTAGCTTTTCTTGGTTGACCATACACCATAAAAAATAAAATTCGGTCTTGGTAGGGTGCGAGTATCTCTCCACAAAAAATGTATAAGCCGAGGAGCCGTTGGAACCAATCTCAAAACAAGATCCTTCAAGAAATAGGCTTTACAGTTTGCTAGGGGTTGTACCGCGTGCTTATCAATGACCACTCTCGTCAAATGTCAATATAATCACTAGCAAAGGCTATATGAAATCACATGCAAAACTAAGATATGCTTTGGAAGTAACCTCTGTTTCATCCATAAATCCCAAAAGCACATTAAATTCATTAATAAGCAGTTGCACCATGACCCATTAATCTAAAGCGGATCACACCGGTGGTCAAAGTGCAATTAGTGGCGATCAAGCGAAAAGTAGAGTAAAATTCCGTGATGACAGTTAGGTGGGGCCATACCAACGAAATTTTTCCAACCAATATTGAGAATAATTGATGCACTTCATCATCTACTTTCAACCTAACAACGGTTTCATGATGGATGCACTTCATGTTGACAAGAGATGACGCTCTAATCGCTCAAAGCACTGTGCACATTGCTCAACATAAACCCATCAAGAGACCCCCACATTATTGCCATCATGGGGGGCATAAACCCGATGGGTAACCCCAACCGAGCGAGCTTCCTAGACCGGAAGGTGGTGCTTTAGGTGATGGTGGTTAGGGTGGTTGGGTTTAGGCAGGGCTTTACTTTTCTTTCAAAGATTTCAGTTTAGTCTTTGCTATTATCTAGTCTAGCAAACTTCAGTATGCCACAGAATTAGTCAGCGACGTATAACAACAAATACCCACAAAGCAAGCAAGATTCACCAACTCGGTTCAGCGAATAACAACTATGGGCAAGTGATTCTTCGGAGAAATAGTGATTTAGTCCAACGAAAACCAACCAAGCAACTCAATTTGGGACTGACAATCACAAAAGGGAATCGGCATCAACTACAACTAAAACTAGTCGGCCTCGGCTACTTGAATGAGTGTCAGAAGGTAAACACAGGGAGGCCACTAGCAGTGATGGCTAGGTTGAGGGAATATGCTGCGATGCAACTATGGAGCGACTAAGAAGTAAGAGTCGGTGTGGCAGTAGGAGGCAGTGGCAAGTGGTGGTTTGTGACTCAACTGGAAGATAAACAAGATAGCGGCGGTGGTCGAGCTCAGTAGCAGCTGTGAGCAACGAACAAAAGGTGCCAGCGGAGTCCTCAAGGAGGCAACAACCATGATGGAAGAGGCAATAACTGAAGCGTCTGTGATTATCAGTTTGTTACGGAAAAGGAGGAGGAGGCAGTAAAGCAGCAGCAATTAAGCAACAACAATTGGCTGACCGCAAAGATGCAGTAAGATAAATGAAAACTGGCAATCGATGCTCTATATCGAAAGATCGATTCTATGGCAGTAACATAGCAATGTGTAAGGCGTGACCTGTGATAAAAGTGAAAGATAGGAACTCAATGACGGGAACTCCAAAGCGATCTAATATGGATGGGTCTGACAATGGGATTGGATGGTTGTAGTGGTGAATTAGACCAAGGAAAAAAAAGAAGAAGAAAAAAAAAAAAAAACAACATTTCTGAAAGCAGGGAAAGGAAAAGAAAGAAAAAGATAGAAAACCAAAAAGGGGAAAGGAAAACAAATTAGGGTTTTGACTATTTTGACTAATTTTTTTTTTTAAGTTGTGGGACAGAGAAGACTTTCCTCCCTATAGCTAATGACGCCATAACTTCAGTCTTTTGTCCATCCCTTGCGTTTTAAACCCTTGGTCGAGCCTTTCTCTTTCTGTAGGCAGCGCATAACACCTGGAACCCTTCTGTCCAAAAAATTTGAGTAGATAAAATGTGATCAGAGGTTTCCTCCTTAAGACAGATAGGCACTTAACTCTAGTGAAAGTCTTGTCAAACCAAATGAAAAAAACCCATTGAGCAAAGTTTTGCACACACCCAAGGAACCTACAAGCACAAAATTTCCGTTGAAACAAGAAAAATGACTTAGCATAAGAATAAAAAACTTCGAAAGATGGAAGAATCAAAATTTAACAACAAGAAATAATGAAAAATAATAAAATGCTTTGGTTGCCTCCCACGCACTTTCTTTAACATCTTTGGCTAGACATAAAGCCTTATTTTCTCTGGAGGATAAAATCATTTAGCTGCTGTTTCATTGCTTCCTTCTCTCTGCATGCTCCCTCGATATTCTTCATAAATGGAGTAATGCTCAAGCTTACTGAGCTCTTTTCACTCCTTGACTAGAGGATAACCCAAACAAGCAAGCAATGACTTTGTTCTTCGCTACCTCTTCATCGGACTAATTAAAAACTTAATAGTCATCGCAGCTCCTAACTTATTCCCTGCATGAAACTCAAAACTTCTCGGTATGACAAAATCAATCTCATTAGTGGAAAATATAAAATTAGAGTTAGGAGTCTTATGGCTAGGAGATGAGAGAAGATATCACCACAGCTTTGGTTTTGATTAGTGGACTCTTCCACCGGAGAGAGATTTGAGGAGAGATTTGAAGTTGAGGTCCCTTTGTCTTTCTCAACAATCTCTTCAACTGCATGCTTATATCTCTCCTTTGAATCATGGGTTCTTCACCCTTTTCCAAGGTAATTGCACCTCATATTTGATCGGAGTTGACAATGGTCCGTGAGGGCAATTTTAGAATTTGACGCTAATTAGCTTCATTGCACATACCATTAGATTTATTCGATTCTCCAAATTTCAATGCTCGCCTCCTTTTGTTGAAAATTTTGAATGCTTGCCTCGGGTCTGTTGAAATTGCAAAAGTGTTAGGGCTAATATTTTAATGATATTCTCAAGAGTTGTACCGAATCGAATGAGAACGGTTGATTCTCAAATAGGTGTGATGGCTGGTATTCTGTCGAATCTCTCAAAAGAAGTTTTGTTGCCAATTTCCATCGTAGCTCATATTGGGATGATCCCTCCAACTTGAATTATATGTGTTACATATGGGTCATACCGCCATGGGCGCTGGCATGTTACCGCCATGTTCACCGCCGCCTTCTCACCTTGCAATATTGGGCAATAGTCTCATGGGATGGTTTATATCTTCAGCAGATTCCACATGCCTTGACTTGCCGCTTGTCTCAATGCCCATTGTCGAATAAGCCACGCATTGTGATAATTGTTGTTGAGTGGATGGGACATTTACCTCATGAACTCCTTCATAATTGAAATTTTGTCCATGACCAAATGGAAGAGTATTGTAAGCCATAATTCAACAACAAATCAAAGAAAATATATCCCAAAAAAAATAGAAAATAACTTAAAAAGAAACAAATTAACCAAAACATTGTTCCCCGGCAACGGTGCCAAAAATTGATAGGTGCCGAACCTGTGCAATAATAAATATTAAAATCCTAATTACTACCCCAATTAATTATAGAATAATTCTGAGTACTGGAGCAGGGACTCCGGATGTGCAATGGGTTACTAACTTCACCCTGATTCCAAGGAGTATACTGAACCCGATATACCAGAATTATCTTTAAGAAAATATTAATTTGTAGTAGTGGCAAGTAAGGTCGTCTCCTCAGGGAATGGGTAGAAAATTGTTTCTTTTTAAGTCACGGAAATATGGGGTTTGATGTGATAGAACTGAAATAAAATAAACAAAATTGGAAAACAAAAATGAAAATGCCAATTAAATAAATCACCAGAGAATAATTCAATGAAAACAACAAGTAATAAAGTTCTACCCAAAGGAACAACTTCTTAGGCACAGTCCAATCAAATGATCATTGATGCAAAAATAATTCATTCAACTTTCACTAGATTAGTTATAGCTACCAACAAACTCTGACAGCCAGCTCTTCCTTACTTTCTCGACAGCCAAGGTACGACCGTTGACTGTTTCCCTAACCAGATAATAACCCTAGGTACGACTATAGGAATTTAATTACCCAGTTGCATTAAAAGCTAGAAAAACCCAACCCTAACCAATGAACACGCTAAGAGGGTTCATTTAAGCTAGATCATACGTTTCGCCAACATAAAATCACTATGGTGGTCGCCACTAATTATTAACTAAATGAACGATTACGTATTCAATTAGTTAATTTGACAATAGGATATAAGGTTAAATTAAATACCCGACCGGTGATATTCAATTAACAAAATAACCTTTAAAGAATTAATCCAGGAAATGTACGAATAGTAACAATATTAAAAGAAATAACAAAAACACGATTAGATCTCACAAATGATGTGGACCACGCCTTCGAGTCGCCCTTTGAGTAAATGAGGAATTTAACCGCCCCTCATGGAGAATCGCATCCAATAAATGTTTGAGGAATTTTCGATAAGAAACTTAACCAAAAAGAGACGAAATAAGGATGCAAAATAACTAAGCTTCCCAAGTCAACGAGAAGGACAAGTCAGCAGCCAAAATGCATTCTTCTTGAATCACAATCTCGTGACTAATCAAAAGAAAGAAAAACGAGAGAAAGAAGACAACGAAGAAGTTTTTGTCTTCCTATCTCAATTGCGTGGCGTCCTCCCCTCTCCAAGTGGCGGCTTGGCTCAATATTAAAAGAAAACCTAAGCTTCCCTATTTAACTAGGAATCTCACCCCACTGAGTCTAACTTGCTAAAAGCAATAATAAAGTAAATAAGGAAACCAATTACAACTTCCCAAATAAAGGGTCTTTCACCAATTCCTAAAAGTGAAATAAAGTCTTCAATCCCAAAGATGACAAATATCAGTAGGATTTTCCACTAAGTCTTTCTTCACAACCCAATATGCGTTCACGCCCCAACCTTGAAGTTTTCTAGAATTTTACCAAAATTGCACTTTAAACTCCAAATAATTCCAATGATCTAAAATCAATGCCAAAACCAAACATAAGTAGAATCAAGCAATTAACACCATATTTAGGCCATAATTATGGGAAATATCCACAAATGTGTACAATTAAGGACCAATAGGTAGGCTAGGAATCTAGTCATCTTCAACGCATGCCTATGTCTGCTACTGATACGTTTGATGCTATTCCGTCTTCAGTAAGAGAGGCCATTGCTAGATGGAGGAATTTTCCAATGTCTAGAACTAATTGGGATTTAGCTATGGACCTTGGGCTTCCTTTGAACTGTTTCAGATGATTTAAGCTCTTTGAATAAATATAGAGTAGTACTTTGATGTAGATGGAATCTGCACCTTCCATATTATACACTTTATTACTTATCAACAAAAGTCTAAGTTTGCGCCAAAAAAAAAACATGCTTAGGAAGAGAAAAGCACTTGTTCACCACCAACCACAGCATTCTAATCCGGCTCCTGAAAATCAGTCCTCTAAGTAAGTTGTTTGGAGTGATACTTTCCTAACAAACTTCCGGCCCGGAGAAATAAAAATATTCTACATTAGGGGATACATTAGCAGAAAATAGAAGGGGGGCAACTTTAGCCTTCAATCTAGTAACATACGTGTACGAGATGCACAAAGTTTGAAGCATATAAAACTTTCATCATCAAAAGTAGCACTAGTACTCCGTGGAGTTTTATTCGAATACAGATGATCAAATATGAGGCACGCGAATTTAATGATTGCTAGTATTACACATTCACACAAGGTGACATGAGCTAAAAAACAAAAATACAGAGAGCACTCAAGCTCTTGGATATTACTAGATCAAAGAAGTAAATGGAACCAATACAAAGTTCTCTGCTGGGAAGAAATGGCAAATGGGGGCTGTGCCTGGTTCAATACCAAGCACTCCAAAGGAAACATGATCATGGTTCCATTGAGAGATATCCATGTGACACATTGCAATAGCTTCAACCCTATCACCATTCTCTCCAGATAGAACAGTCCTATATAAACGATTATCACCCTGCTGATAGTGGCAATAGAAAACTATGAAAGGATATGGCATGGTGTGACAGCCAATCATCGTTAGAGTTGAAATTCGTTCTGGAGCTTCTGTGATTGTATAGTTCTGTAATCTAGCAGCATTGGACTTTGTGAGGTGATGCGTTGATAAAACTTCGATATTTGTATTCAATCCCAAGGTGTTTCGTGCAAAATCTACCAATGACTCGTAGGATGTGGCACAAGCCTTGGACTCTCCCTTGATAGGCCTAGTCTCACATGCTTGGAGTGTATCTTCCATCACTTGGGCCTTGCGAGATCCTTGAGGCAATGAGAAGTGTTGAAGAATTTCTGGGAGTTTTGCCAATGAAAAGGGGATTGCATCGGCTTGTTCTCTAGGCCAGAGATAAGGAGAGGACAATAGACTAGGATCTCCATCAAGAAAAAAGATGCTCATTGTTCTGCCTGACTTGAGATCATCTAAAACAAAAAACACGGTTGTTCTTGGATCCATCTGATGGATCATGTGGGATGAGGAATGAGAAGGATCATGCATTGACTTCTTTCCATGGATGTGACTAACATCACGAGAAATTTCTAGAAATGTGATGAATTTTAATTTTTTCTGCAAATAGGGTGATTTGGGGTTAGGTTTCCTGCCAGTGATTTTCGTATTTGCAAAATGCGAGTTCCAATAAACTCGCATTTTGCAAATGCGAGTTCACTGGAAAAAGAGTTTTTTAAAAAAAAATAAATTCCTGGAACTCGCATTTACCGAATGCGAGTTCCGACTATGTAATTAAAAAAAATTACCAAGAAACTCGCATTCACAGAATGCGAGTTTCATGAAATTCAAGTTATTTTATTGGTGCGTATAGTATGGCCCGCCATTTGGCTTTGCACATACTAATCAGTTCTTTGCAGCTTGTTTTTGAGGATCTACTAGAGAGAGCCAAAGAAAAGGAGGAGAAGGAAGCTAAAAAGCGTCAACGTCTTGCTAAACACTTTAGCGATTTGCTGAGTACAATTAAGGTATGTATAATCTGTTATAAGGGGGAATTCTTACTCATGTTGTTGTCACATAGCATTTATATGAACCCTTTTAATAGACTTTTGGTCTACCATCTCCTAGGAAATAACTGCAACATCTAACTGGGAGGAATCAAAAGAATTGCTTGAAGACAGCTCAGAATATAGGTAAATTTTTTGTCAATTATGTATGAGGTGCAAACTTGGAAATGTTATTCACTTCAATTTGCTGTACTTCTCATAGTACTTGTTCTAATTAAACTTGTACTAGATCGATTGGAGAGGAGAACTCTTGCAAGGAAATCTTTGAAGAATATATTGCACGCTTGCAGGAGAAGGCAAAGGAAAAGGTCTTGTTTTAAGTTTTTAGCATTTATGTCACTGGAATAGGTGGTGGAAGGGATGGTTTGCAGCGTGCCAGCCACCACCTAGTAATATTCGCATTACTGGAACATGCCTAGAACATTTTGTGGAGAAAAGAAAGATTTAAGATTTTTGTACTGCACTTTAGATGACTTCTTTATTATTATTATTATTATTATTATTATTATTATTATTATTCTGGCAGACCCTGTACATGGAAGACAATAGCCCGTGCTTCTCTATTTCATTTAATGGATGCTTCCACTTATGCTTCCCTGCGTTGATGCTTAGCTTCTCGATTTTACTTATCAATTCATTATGAATCAGAAATAGTACTTTTATGGAATAATATTTTGTTTTTCTGTTTGTTTGCGTCGTTTAATTTTAAAAAAATAGATAATTGCAGAGAAGAACAGGAGAGCGACCTCCAAGTTCCTATTCCACGAAGGAGTTTGCTATGCGAAGAAAGACTTTAATTTGGTGAAGCATAGTCAGATCGATGTCCCAAACTTGCGGGTGATTAAGCTGATGCAGTGCTTCAAGTCCAAGGAGTACCTTCGGGAAACCTTCGCTTGGATGCATTACTACTGGTACCTTACCAATGACGGTCTCAAGTTCCTCAGGACTTACCTCAATCTTCCCGCTTAAATTGTTCCCGCTGCTGTTAAGAAGTCTGCCAAGCCCCTCGGTTGTCCTATGGGTGGACCTCCTCGTGATCGCCCTCAGTAATGATATACATAGTTTTTATTGTATAAAGATTTTGGTGAACAATGGATTATTTGTTAACAATTAGTTTTGCGAATTGGCGTTGGATTATATAGCGGACCACCTATGTTTGATGGGGATAGGCCCAGATTTGGTGACAGGGAGGGTTATCGAGCTGGTCCCCGTGGACCTTCCAAGTGAAACAGGGAACGTAAGAACAACTTCTAACTTGTGTTGCCGAATTTAGAAAGGACAGTAGGTAAAAAAATTTTGAAAATATTTCGGCAGAGTATCCCCTATACAATGATTAAAACTGCCTGCCAGCAACCACAATTGATTTCGAATTGTCCATCTCATAACAAAAAGAATAAGTACATTGTACAACGCTATGTTTAGCATCATCGCAGCTAGGGCTTATTGAAGTCGTATGTAATGAAAATTTTATATGTTATATTCTTCACAAACTTTACAAATAAATCATTGGAAATGAGTTAAAAGACAACATATAACCACAAAAATTTTTTGCTCCCTGCCACTTTGACCTAAAGCTTCACCATAATAAAATCTAGTACATTACATTTCATTTACAATTTTTCTAATTAGATTAAGAAGTTGAGTAACAAATTATAAAGGTTGTTGTTGAAGTAAGTTTTATAAACATTTACTAAACCCCAAAAAAAAAGGGGCTCGAATAATCAAACAGAATAGTTAAAACAGGCCTGAGAAAACCTTTTACTTGGTCAAGTAGGTTCCTTTCCACCCTCTTAGCACTGAAAAATGGGATTTAATTAACATTTATAGAGACCAATAACATTAAACCGAAAACTCAATTAAAAATTGACAAATATGTTGAAGAATTTAGAAAGGACATTATGTAAAAAAAATTTATAAAAATTTCGGCAGAGTCTCCCCTATAAAATTACTAAAACTCCCCGCTAGCAAACGCAACTGTTTTCAACTCTCATTGCATAACAAAAACTCGAAGCACATTGGACAATGCTATGTTTAACATACCTCGCCAATAGGCTTACCGATCATTGGTTTTCTGTCTTTTTTTTTTTTTAATGTAATACAAAACCTTTTTTCGTAAAGTAGGTGCCTTTTCCACCTTATAACATGGAAAAATGTGATTTAATTCATAGAAATGGAGAAAAATACAATGCAACACTCAACTTTATAAAAAATTGTAAATGATGTTGACGAATTTAGAAAGGACATAAAAAAACAAAATTATTTCGATTTTGGCAGAGTCTCCCCTATCATATTACTAAAACTCCCTGCCAAAAAATACATTGTGTTTGAACTCTCATTGCACGTCACAGATTTCGAGGCACATTGGACAACCACATATTATTTAGCGTGCCTCAGCTAAATATCACGCAAATGGTAATTAATATAAAAAAGCTTATGATACAAGCAGTCTTGGGATGCACAGCAGTGTTAACCAATTGTAACATACATTTGCTGATAAAGAAATGACTGCAGCATTTTGTGTTACAGCAAAATTTACTGACATCAGTTTTAAAAATATATTTTCTTACACCGCACACATTTCTAGCTCCAATAAATTGATCTTACCACCCGCTAAGTGTCTCCACCCGCCGCAAGCCGACAGCGCTGCGGGAACGCTATAAGTCTCCTATACCCTCAAACTGGTACACCAACTCTGCAGATTATTTCTCCACCCCACCCTGGAAATCATTCGTAAAGTGTTACAAAAGCATTTCAGATAAAATGGGACCATATTACTGGACTTAACTAAAGCCACAATAAATTACAAGTAAATTGGAGTTTCCATCCTCTTTTTTTTTTACGTGTTACAACATTCTTCATTGTATTCAATTCATATATTTTTCCAAATAAAAAAACCACCAAATTGCGCATGACCACTTGCTTCTAGTATATGTATATATAAGGATTGGAGCTACTTCATTTCAGGTAAGAGCATGTTAGGGGAAAAAAAATCTGAATTACAGTTGAAGAAATCATAAATATTTCTTTCTTTTCTGCAGAAACGACTTCAATAAAGGCACATATGCATGTGCAGTTTATGCTTTGACTTGGGAAACGGCTGTGCTTCCCAGTTCATCTACTTGACAATTCTCTTATTATCTCAAGGTATTTTACAAGATAACCTTTGACTACAAAACTATCCTATAAAGTCACAATTTAGAAAGGATACAATATAAATCATCAGATGATTATGCGTACATCGAGGTAACGAGCAATTGAGTAGAGGAAAAATACTAATGACAGGAGCATATTCTATAACTAATCAGCAAGACAAAACTTACCCGTTTTTGCTCTTCAATGTTTGCCTTTAACAAGGAGTAGATGGCAACACCTGCAATGGCTACTGCAGTACCAATTCCAATCTGAGTTGATATCTTGTTACCTGCAAAGTTTTGCAGTAGTAAACACACTAGGACCTGAGGCGAAACCCAAAAAAAAAAAAAATGGAAGCTACTTAGACTGTTTCATTTTTATGCCAAATTAGGATTGTAATTACCAAATACTACAATTGAAAAACAAATGATGAAAACTCTCTTCAAAACATTTCCAACTGCATGAGTAAGTGGTGCAACTCGTTCCAGAGTGTTTGTAGCAACCTGCAATTTTAAGCATGAAATTCATTGCAACATATATATGTCTATACTATCTAAAAGCTGGAGCTAAGACATCAAATTCCAAACGAAGGAAAAACAAATGCTCATATTCTCTTTGATGTATTAAATTTCTTATACACAAAAATTTGGTAATAACAATGTTCATAGTTCTGTTGAAACAAAAAAAAAAAAAGAGGATCACAACCTTTTATTAGCAAGCAACGGGGTGAGTTTTGTGAAAATACATTCTAGCTCCAAAGGATTCCAGATATCAAGAGATATGTAGAATGAATGGACATTGGACGCATATTAACATATGGACCAAGTGCATTTGATGCACTTCGGCCATTCCCACAATTCCTTTTATTTATCCTACTGTTTCTCCATTTTCTTATTTTCTCAAGTTAAACCGAACATATGTTTGTCTTACAACACAATATTTCTTAAATTTTTCTTATTCACACTATTTATACTCACCAACAGCTCGTCTATAATTTTTCTTACTTTCTTCTTTTTACAAATTCAGTTGCTAAGCTGATACAAATACAAGCTCACCTTGGAAAAGTACAAAAAAAATTTTGCTTTTAATAATTATTAAATGAAAGCTGGAAATTTCGGTCTAGCAACAAAAATTCGTCATGTTGCCAGTGTACATTTAGTGAAGAAATGATTTTCAAAAGAAAAGAAAAGCATGCTCCACGACAAAGAAATTGCTCATTGCTTAGACAGAATTTAAAAAGTGAAAAGGCCTCCAGCTAAAAAGGCCTCAAGGCCTCAAGCCACAAATAAATTTAACAAAAAAGGATCCAGTCATGCATGACAACCGAATTTTAGAGACAGAGGACAGATCTAGGACCAAATTCAAAAAGATACACGTGAGACAGGGATTGCACAAGCATCCCAGGTCATTAGTTAAACTAAATGTGAACAAGAAGAATTTCCTATTGTCTGAATGTGTCAAATAGCTAGCCCCTATACTCTTTTCCCCTGCTAAAAAAGTTCAAAGATGTAGAAAGAAAGCCTGATAAAATACAATATTATATGAAAAAAGATTTTCCACCCACTAGGAATGAGATGAAGATGAGTTTAAGGAGTAGTAGCGTAAAAAATTCCTCTAAATTCAGCATCTTGAATTGAAGCCAAAATCCTGACCAAAAAAATAAACTGTGCAAAACAATCAAGCACAATGCAATATGCCCATGAACGAAATTAACCAACAAAGTTGAAGGGAAATTTCTGCAACTGTGTACATGGAGGAGCAGTGGCGGAGAAGCAGTACATGGAGGAGCAAAGTTGAATGAAATTACTAGTACATGGAGGAGCAGTGGCGGCAATGCTCGCCAGAGACGCACCTGAAGCACCGGTTGATGCTCGGAGAAGCAATGGCTGCCCCTGGCCGGTGTTCCTGCAAGTTCCGGTGACTGTTTCCGCGAGTTTTCCCGGCGCCCCGCTGAGCTACGCTCGCTACTCCGCCCACAGGGATGGAAGCTCTGAAGTTTCCTCCACTTGTTGACGGATTCTTGATGATCTATGCCTTGATCTCCGCTGATTTGGCCCAATTGTTGAAACTATTTTTTCCCCCAAATCTTAGGGCTTCGTTTCTATTTGGCGTGGGAAGGCACGTGTTTTGATCCCACGTAACTCGCATTCAGTGAATGCGAGCGTGGAAAGTACACTTACAAAGCCTTTTTTTTTTTTTGCCCCAAAATGCAAGATCTCGCATTTGTCAAATGCGAGCTCTATTGAACTCGCATTTGACAAATGCGAACAACCCCTTGTCAGAAACCCCCACTTAAACTGCCCCTCTTTTAGAAATTTTTTTTTCCCATAACATTCTTAGAATTTTTCCCTAACATCACGCCTCTTATCATCTCGATGAGGATTACTAACATCCACGCCCTGGAGGTTGATTGCATTAGTATTACTATCCTTGTCCTTGGGTATGATATCACAAGTTCCGTGTACAGGTTGTGTTGTGTTGTAAGACAGAAAGAATTAAGTCCACAACATATAAATCACCAAAAACAATTAATAGGGAAAGTAACTTACCTGGACAATCAACAGATGAAGGAGGAGAATCCAACAAGCAAGTGCTTTGGAATCCATCAATTGGTATGTATTATTTCCCTTGCAGCTCCTCTCTTGAAGGTTTTTACAAGGCAAGAAGCAACTAATACACACATATGAATAAAATGAAGCGTGCTCGATCAAAAGATTCTTCTTTAATATACTACTAGCACTCTGACCCATGCTATGTACAAGTTTATATCTAAGATAATAATAAATAAATGAATTATTTAAAATCGTTACATAAAAAAGGTTAAAAAAATCAAAAGAGTGCTATTTTGGTATCTAATTTTATATTGTATTTATATATCTCATCTAAAATATTAAATGAATAACACTAAAGCAAAAAAAATAAATCTAAAAGCACAGCAAATACAATATTGTTACCCCTTCCATATTCTCTCTCTTCGCCCCATTTTTCCACCCTGCAACTCTCTCACCTTGATATTCCCCCCTACTCTCTACTAATTTATTTGTCACCTTCTTAGCCTAACTTTCTAAGATCTCCACAATCCTTGTGCTTTCCCCCAAGCCCTATTTCCCCTTTACCCTACCCCTCTCTGACCCAATTATCCCATATCTTATTTAATTTTATAGTCCATTTATATCTTATCCTACTATTCTTTGTATCCATTTATAATTGTAAATAGTAACCTATTTATTTTGTCTTGCCCATCAACAAATGGGCTTACGTATATAATTTAATTGGGTTCTAATGAGTGACTCAATCCAACAAAATCTATTTAATAGTGAGTATTAATTTTGCAATTTTAAATCACTTATTTTGATACAATTAAATTAGAGGTAGATTCAAACTCAATTATTAGTGGGTAAATCTAATTCACTATTAATCAAATAATTATATTCTAATTTCTGCAAAGACATACTGAGTATATTTTCTTTTTCTTTAATTCCCATTCTCTTCTTTTAATTTTATCCTATTTTCTCCCATTCTTTTATAATAGTTTAATAAATTTTTTGAGTGTTAGTTGATATCTTCCATTAATACCTAGATTATTTTTAGATTCTTGTAGAGTTATAAAATACAAAACTCACAATGATTACTGTTTTAGCTTCCTTTGTGCAATGTTTTATGTTTTTCTGTTGATTCAAGTGAAAATTTATTTATTAACTTGATATGCCTTTTTTTTTATTACAATAATTTACTATTAATAATTTACTATTTTATTGCTGATACAACTGTGAAAGGAAAAATAAATAAAATTTAGTAGTAGGTGGCGAATGGGTAATTGGATAACCAAAAACCATCTAAAATGATATTCATTATGACTCATTCATTTTGAACAATCAACTAAGTAGGTATACATAAGTTGTCTAATTATAACTTGTTCAAACCTACATGAATCGTTAAGTTTGATGGCTCTCCCCTAGGCTCTATCCCTTCCAAACCTATGGTCCTATCTTTCCACTCCTTTTACTATTTAGGATCCATGACCTCACTTTTCAAACATTTTTTGACACATAAAAGCTATATCAATCTACTCCTTTCACCATTTAGGATTTGTTGCCTCATTTTTTAAGTGTTTTTAGTCAAATAAAAAGTTAGAATTGCGGTTGTCAAGAAAAGCAACCCTTTTAGTGTAAGTTTAGTGAAATATTACCTTTTTCAGTGGTTCTCTATAAACACCATCCGGTGATGGTTTCTTGATCAAACGTTTGCTATAAAAGTTTTGCTAAAATACTGCCAAAAATAACCATCTAAATGTACCTTTATTTATTTAAAATTTGTACATAAATTTTTTTTTAAATGCATTTTTTGATGTACATATGCTGTATGAAAAATCATCTAGATGTTTGTATGATATTCATATTGAGTTTACTCCAAGTGCAAATAAAATGTGTAAGGCCAAAAACAATCTAAGATAAAAATTTTTCAACTCAATTTTTGCTAACCAAATTGTCTAAGTAATCATACATTTAAGCAAGAAATAAATCAAATAGATGAAACAATCAAAGCAGACAATTGAATAAATAAAGATTAGAAAAAAAAATAGAAAACCAATCAAATGAATGGTACCTTCAATGGCACCTCTACTTGCACTGAAACTTGACCAAGATTGGAGGTCCAATCTACTAGATTGTTTTTTTAATTGATGGTACAATAAATTACCTTATACGTAAGAAGGCTCACTGTGAGGGCCTCGAAAAATACCGATTTTATTCAAAAGTGTCAAATATTATTTATATTGTGTTTATTCATTTAAATATGAATGAATATATGTTTAAAGTGATTGTTTTCCAATTTAGAGAATTTTATACGAATCGTTTGCCGGTGTGTGGTTTTGGCCAAAATTAGCGTTAAAAATTGTTCTGATGCGTGAATAGTGTGACTTGGACTTGAAATTGAGCATACGTAGTGATATTTTGAAAATATTATTAAGGTGAGACAATGTCGGGATGAAAGAAACCAGTGTAAGTTAGACAACTGCGCGCGACGCGACATAAAGTGCCAAAAAATACTTTTCCCTTAAATTATGGAAAAGCACTTTTTGTACCATAAAAGCTTTGACTTTCTTGCACCTTTAGAGATCATTTTCAGCTGAAACTTTGAGAGGGTTAGAGAGAGAGGCTGCCGAGCTCTTTAAGGAGGAGAGAGAGAGAGATTTCATCCTTGTTTCTTCCTTTCTTCCATCAAATCTTCTTGAAACTTCAAGCACCATCAAACACCATTATCTCCACCACTTCTTGCAGCCGAGAGAGGAAGGTAGGGGAGAGAGATTGGACCGGTTCTTGGAGGAAGAAAAGAGAGGTAAGTCTTGTGGTTAAATCTTCCATTTCTTCTTCAACTAGAACCTTGAATTTGTGAAGGTTCATGGCTTGAGTTTTTCCCTCCATGGCAGCCGATTGAAGGAAAGAGAAAGAGGAGTGAAGTCTGAAAATTTGGAGGAAAAAGAAAGAGAAGAAAAGCTTGGGTGATTTGTCTTAAGCTTGGGTTTGAGCTTGGTGTTGGAAATCTTCGACAAAGATTGTAGATCGAGGGCTAAGATCGAAGCTTGTGAAGCTTGCTAGGCTTGGAAGCACTCTTGGAAAGAGGAAACTCACGAGATCATCTTTGATCTTGTTGGATCGTGTTAGATCCGAAGGTATAAGCCTTGAAACTTGTAGATATAGCTTTACTAGTGTTAAATAGCTTAGATCTATGGTTGATATTGGTAAAATGATCTCATCTGAAAGGATGAAGTTGGGCTCTTGAAATCCCAACCTAGTTAGCGGACTTGAGGTGGCCTCTAGGTAGCGGACTTGAGGACCTGGTTATGGATTTGATTGTTATTTGTGAACTTGTCTTGATATGGTTAGAAATTAGGGTTTTTGATTGTTGAAAAGTTTGAAGGAAAATGTATGTTATGGCCAAACCCATGCTTGGTGATTTTAATGTTTGATTTTGAAATGTCGTGGTTGTCCTTGAAGAGTTTTCTCCTGAGAAAAAAATAATATGTGTTCTGTTCATTTGAGAGAGTGTATTCGAGTGAAGTGAATGTTGGTATTTTAAAAAAAGATGAAAAGTGAAGTTTTTCATAATTTCGAATGAAAAGTGTCATTTGACTAGATTTCGGGTTTTGATATGTTTTGGTCAAATTCTATAGATTTTGAATATAAAGATATGGTTTGAAGTGTTCTAAATCTATGTTAAGTTTTGAATGGAAGCAAGCATGGAATGATTGAGAAAAGTACGATTTTGGGGTGATAAACCTCATTTAAATGTTTTGTTAAAATGAATGTGACTGTAGTGCCAGTGAGACATCGATGGAGTGTTATTTTGAAATGATAGAGTGATTTCCAAAAGGTTCATTTGAAATAATGTATCATGTGAAACGAATGTTTTTCCCTTGAGGGGATCTTGGAAAATGTGGTTTGAAACAAAAAAGTGAGAGTGAAGTGTTTCAGTGATTTGAGAGATGAAGTAAATCTCAACTACTGTTTTTGAAATTGTTTTAGGGAGTATACAAGGCAGTGACTTTGGTCCTTACATGGAAGCCGAACCCTACTATTTCGGTGAGTTTCCATACTTGTTACGTGTTTACGTGCAAATGATTGTAAATGTGTTTAATGAAGTGAATGTGAAGTGAAACGAGATTTTTGAACCCACCGATGGGATGGTGTGTACTTTATCGCACCTACCCCGTTTGAGTGAAAATGATTGAGAAAGTGTAGTGTAATGATTGAATGTAAAAGTGTTATACAGTGATTCACTTGTGTATGTGAAAGGTCAGGAAATTCCTGGGACCTATCGGTGAGACCTTCGATTTGAGCCGGTGGCTAGGCCAAGGTTGAAAAGGAAGGTACGAACCATAGGGTTCTTAAAGTGAAGTGAAGTGTACTCGAGACTTGGCATTTGGACTTGTCTCGGAGAATGAAAATATAATGTACACAAATAAAGTGAAGTGAAGTTAATTGTACTCGAGACTTGGCATTTGGACTTGTCTCAGAAAATGAAAACACGATGTGCACAAATAAATTGAAAAGTGTTTGTAATGCGGGCCCGGTGGGGGTTTGGAGGAGTAAGGGATAAGTGAAGTGCTACATGGTTTCATTATGAAAGTTGATGGAGTGTCAACTACTCGGATCGTGGTTAAGCGACGTGGACCCTGGCTCCTGAGAACCATGTATCCAAACTTGTGTTGTTAAATGCTTTCTTATATGGTTTTAATTTCAAGTGCAATTTATTAAGTGAAAATCCTTATGTGTTATGTGTTTTGCATGTTTTTGGGAACTCACGGGATTTTTAGCTCACCCTTTCCATTTGTTTTCCTTAGCAAGAAATGAGCAACCGAGTGGAGGAGCCAACCCTTAGAATTAGGGTTTTTGCTTATGTTGATGTTTTGAGAACTTTGAATTGTGATCATAGAAAGCTTTTGTATTTTGAAACATGAATGTTTGGATGGATAGTTTTGTATGCTGGGATGTAATTTGAAGTTATGGTTTTTTTTTCAAGACATTGTATCTTCTATATTAAGTATTTGGAGTTTTAGTTCAATAAGTTATTTGATTGTTCAAGTGAGTGAGTCCTGGTGAGAGCTAGGTAGGCGGCCACTGATACTATAGAGTACGCCTTAAGGAGAGGTGGGTCGTCACAGGTGGTATCAGAGCCTAGGTTTGAATAGTCTGGACATAGAGAGAAATAGTGAGTTAGTTGAGAGTTTTATAGGTTAGGAAAAGATGTTAAGTGAGAATTATTGTTTATGTTTAAGTGTTAATGATCTTTAAGTTAAAACCAGTACTAATAGAGTTTTTCCTTGTAGGTCATGGAGCCTGGAGGTAGTGATGGACCTCGACACCGATAGCCTACAGTGTCTTACAGACTGAATTCTAGGGGTGCCCGTGTGGCCTACAACCGTAGGATTCACACCAGGCGTGGCTCCTGTGAGTGTTGGAAGACCCATGCCTATCCCGATCACGTGGTTCTAGCAGTCTACCGAGAGAGGAAGAGGCTGACTAGGATTAGTCAAGAGCGTCAGAGGGAGATCGAGAGGCTCACGACTGTGGCTCAGGCTCGACTTGCTAGATTTAGAGAGCTTGAGGCTGAGGTCCGCTTGGCTAATGAGCGAGCCGCTAGGATTGTGAGGGTGGCCCGTGAGAAGGTTGAGGGCATTGTGGCTGGATGTGAGGCCTTGATTGGAGGAGTGATCGAGGCTAACCGAGATGAGGAGGATTCGGTTAATCAACTTCTTACTGATGTTGATATGGGAGGAGAGCCTCCGAGTGAGGGCGTGGAACTAGGCTACTCCAAAATATTTGAGGTGATCATGAATCTACTATCGATCAGAATCTACGGCTATGAACCGTATGACTGAGATTCTAGATCGTATGGCTGGGCAACAAGGCCCTGGACCCGAACAACACCCTGGTAACCTTGGAGTTGGTGAGGATAGGGCTCTTGAGAGATTCCAAATGTTCAAGCCCCCTATATTCTGTGGTGAACCCAACCCTGAAGCTGCTGAGGGTTGGCTAGAAAGGATTTCTGATATTTTCACTGCTTTGGACTACACTGAGGAAAGGCAAATAACCTTTGCCACATTCCAATTTGAGGGAACTGCCCGTTCATGGTGGATCATGGTAAGGGCCAAGTGGGATAGAGAGAACACTCCTAGAACTTGGGTAAATTTTACTAGAGAATTCAATGCTAAATTTCTTCCTCCAATAGTGCAAGAGAAAAGAGAGGACGACTTCATTAGGTGTAAGCAAGGGTTGCTAAGTGTGGCAGAATATGACGCACAGTTTACTAAACTGTCGAGATTTGCCCTTGAGTTGGTGGCAACGGAGCAGAGGAGAGTAAGAAGATTTGTTCAAGAATTGAACGTAGAGTTGCAAGAGATCTTAGCAGCTGCCCAAGTCAATAGCTTTAGTGAAGCCGTAGAAAGGGCCCAGAGGATTGAAGGGGCCCAGAGGATTGAAGGGGCCAAGGCACAAGTGAGGAGCTTTAATGCAAGGAAAAGAAATGCACCCAGTGGTAGTCGTGGCCCAATAGACATGGGTGTCCCAACTCCTAAGTTTGGAAGGGGAATGGGTAGGACAACCCCCTTTGGATCGTCAAGGGGATCAAATTCAAGGGGAATATACTCTAGAGGAGGGGTGTCTAGAGGAGGGGTGAGGGGAAGAGGACAATCAAGGGGAGTTTCTCAAGGAAGTCAGGCTTCTACCCCTAATGTATCCTGTGGCTTCTGTGGGAAGCCAAACCACACCGAGAATGATTGTTGGAGGAAGAGTGGAGCGTGTCTTAAGTGTGGAAGTACTGAGTATCAGTTATCTGCATGTCTAGTGGCCCAAGGAAGAGGTGTGACCCAGCCAGCAAGCAAACCCACTTCCAGTCAAGTTAGTGCAGCGGGGAATCGGCCAAGGGTACCAGCTAGGGTCTACGCCATTGATCAACAGCAAGTCCCTAACCCTACTGAAGTGGTTGAAGGTACCATCCCCGTCTTTCATCGCTTAGCTAAGATTCTAATTGATCCTGGTGCATCACATTCTTTTGTGAATCCTTCCTTTTTGAATGGAGTAGACATAAATCCTGCTAGATTACCTTATGATTTGGAGGTTACGACACCCACGGGGAAACAAAGTTTAATTACTAGTTGGGTATACAAGAATTGTGATGTTTGGATAGGAGAAAGAAAGTTAGTGGTGGACTTGATTAGTTTGGACATAAAGGGGTATGATGTTATCATAGGGATGGATTGCCTAACCCGTTACCATGCTAAATTGGATTGTAGGGCAAAGACTGTAGAATTTTCTATTCCTGGAGAGGCTACTTTGAGATTAGATATAAAAGGGAGGTTAGCGTCATCTGCCCTTATTTCAGGAATTAAAGCGAGAAAATTGTTAAGTAAAGGGGCTCAAGGGTATTTGGCCTTTTTGATAAACCCTCCTAGTGATAAGATGAAATTAGAAGAAGTACCGATTGTAAAGGATTTCCCTGATGTTTTTCCTGAAGAATTAGAGAATCTTCTTCCTAAGCGGATGGTAGAGTTTAAGATTGAGCTGTTACCGGGGACAACCCCAATTTCTAAAACCCCATATAGAATGGCTCCAGCTGAGCTTAAGGAATTGAAAGTTCAATTGCAAGATTTATTGGAGCGGGGTTTTATTAGGGAGAGTGACTTACCTTGGGGAGCACCTGTATTGTTTGTCAAGAAGAAATATGGGAGTTTGAGGTTGTGCATAGATTACCGAGGGCTCAATAACGTGATGATAAAGAATAAGTATCCTTTGCCACTTATTGATGAATTTTTCGATCAACTACAAGGGTCGGTGGTCTTTTCTAAATTGGACCTTAGGCAAGGATACTACCAATTGAGGATTAGAAGGGAAGATGTACTGAGAACAGCTTTTAACTCGAGGTATGGGCATTTTGAATTTGTGGTAATGCCCTTTGGGTTGACTAATGCTCCTGCGGCATTTATGGATTTGATGTAACGGGTCTTTAAATCCTACCTGGATTAGTTCGTGGTTATATTCATAGATGACATCTCGGTATACTCAAAGACTCGAGAAGATCATGCTCAACACTTGAAGATAATGCTTCAAACTTTAAGAGAACATCACTTGTATGCTAAGTTCAACAAGTGTGAGTTTTGGTTAGAAGAAGTGTCCTTTCTAGGGCATAAAATCTCTAAGGACGGGATTGCTGTAGATCCCTCAAAAGTAGAGACAATGACTCAATGGAGACAACCGAGAAACCCTACTGAGGTTAGAAGTTTCTTGGGATTGGCAGGGTATTACCGGCGATTTATTCAAAATTTCTCAAAGATTGCGGGGCCACTAACTGATTTGGCCAAGAAGCATGAAAAGTTTGCTTGGAATTCAAGATGTGAGGCTAGTTTTCAAGAGTTAAAGAAGCGCTTGACGACGGCCCCGTGTTAACACTGCCAAATGGGAAAAATGGGTTTGTAGTTTATTCAGATGCCTCGAAAGAAGGATTAGGGTGCGTTTTGGTGCAACATGGAAGAGTTATTGCCTATGCCTCTAGGAAATTAAAACCTCATGAGCAAAACTATCCAACCCATGATTTGGAATTGGCCGCAGTCATCTTTGCATTAAAAAAGTGGAGACACTATTTGTATGGGGTGACATTTGAGGTTTTCACTGATCACAAGAGTCTTAAGTATTTGTTTTCCCAGAAGGAATTGAATCTGAGACAAAGGCGTTGGGTGGAATTTCTTGAGGATTATGACTGTACTATAAATTATCACCCTGGCAAGGCCAATAAGGTAGCAGATGCACTAAGTCGAAAGGCTCAGGTGGCAGGTTTGATGGTTAGGGAATGGGAAATGCTAGAAAAGGTTAGCGAATTGAATCCTTATTTGGAGAGACAGAAGGTCATATTTGGGAATTTAATGTTAAAATCTCCAATATTAGAACGTATCAAAGAAGCACAAAAAGGAGATCCTATGGTGCAGAAGTGGATTGAAAAGGTGTATAAAGGAGAAACCCTGGACTTTAAACTAGGGCCTGAGGGAGTTTTGAAATATCGAGACCGTCTGGTCGTCCCGGATAATGAAGGATTGAGAAAAGAAATTTTGGAAGAAGCACATCGAACTAAGTACACAATTCATCCTGGAAGCAATAAGATGTACCAAGACTTGAGAAGGATGTATTGGTGGGATGGTTTGAAAAGAGATATAGCAAGATTTGTTCAAACTTGTCTCGTGTGCCAGCAAGTAAAGGCTGAGCATCAGAAGCCTTCTGGACTTTTGCAACCTTTAGAGATACCTGAATAGAAATGGGATCACATTACTATGGATTTTGTGACTGGGTTACCTAGGAGCCAAAAAGGAGATGATGCAATTTGGGTGGTAGTGGACCGACTTACTAAGACTGCATATTTTCTACCGATGAGCATGAATTGTCCCTTAGAGAAATTAGCTCTATTGTACTTGGATGAAATCGTGAGATTACATGGTGTACCTATGAGTATTGTTTCCGATAGGGAACCGAGATTTGTCTCTCAGTTTTGGCAGAAATTGCAAGAGACTTTAGTGTCTAAGGTGAATTTGAGTACAGCATATCATCCTCAAACGGATGGACAGTCTGAGAGGACAATTCAGACTTTGGAGGATATGTTGAGGTCATGTATATTGGATTTTGGAGGAAGTTGGAGTCAACACATGCTTCTAGTGGCATTTGCCTACAACAACAGTTACCATGCATCGATTCAGATGGCCCTATATGAAGCACTTTATGGGAGAAGGTGTAGATCACCTATTCACTAGGACGAAGTAGGGGAAAGAAAATTCTAGATCCAACCACTATACCTTGGGTCGAAGAGGCTTTTGAGAAGGTCAAGTTAGTTTGAGAGAGACTTCAGACGGCTCAAAGTTGACAAAAGAGCTATGCCGATAACCGAAGGAAAGATTTGGAGTTTGGAGTGGGGGATAAGGTCTTCCTGAGAGTTAAGCCCATGAAAGGAGGAGTGGTGTCCAAGAAAGGGAAGAAATTGAAACCAAGATATGTGGGACCATTTGAAATTCTCAAGAGAATTGGCAAGGTGGCTTACCAGTTAGATTTACCCCCTAGCATGTCTAAGATTCACAATGTCTTCCATGTGTCCATGCTCAAAAAGTATCATCCAGACCCAAGTCATGTGCTACAAATAGGGGAGATTGAAGTGGACGAGACACTAACGTATGAAGAGCGGCCAATGAGAATCCTTGATAAAGAAATGAAAGATTTGAGGAATAAGAATATTTCTTTGGTTAAAGTTCTTTGGAAGAATCATGATGTTGATGAAGCGACTTGGGAATTAGAGGAAGAGATGAAGAAGAAATATCCAAAGCTTTTACCTAGCAAGGTAAGAAATTTTGAGGACAAAATTCTTTTAAGGGGGGAAGGATGTGAGGGCCTCGAAAAATATCGATTTTATTCAAAAGTGTCAAATATTATTTATATTGTGTTTATTCATTTAAATACGAGTGAATATATGTTTAAAGTGATTATTTTCCAATTTAGAGAAGTTTGTACGAATTGTTTGCCGGTGTGTGGTTTTGGCCAAAATTAGCGTTAAAAATTATTCTGACGCGTGAATAGTGACTTGGACTTGAAATTGAGCATACATAGTGATATTTTGAAAATATTATTAAGGTGAGACAGTGTCAGGATGAAAGAAACCAGTGTAAGTTAGACAACCGCGCACGACGTGACATAAAGTGCCAAAAAACACTTTTTCCTTAAATCATGGAAAAGCACTTTTTGTACCATAAAAGCTTTGACTTCCTTTCACCTTAAGAGATCAATTTCAGCTGAAACTTTGAGAGGGTTAGAGAGAGAGGCTGCCGAGCTCTTTAAGGAGAGGAGAGAGAGAGATTTCATCCTTGTTTCTTCCTTTCTTCCATCAAATCTTCTTGAAACTTCAAGCACCATCAAACACCATCATCTCCACCACTTCTTGCAGCCGAGAGAGGAAGGTTGGGGAGAGAGATTGGACCGGTTCTTGGAGGAAGAAAAGAGAGGTAAGTCTTGTGGTTAAATCTTCCATTTCTTCTTCAACTAGAACCTTGAATTTGTGAAGGTTCATGGCTTGAGTTTTTCCCTCCATGGCAGCCGATTGAAGGAAAGAGAAAGAGGAGTGAAGTCTGAAAATTTGGAGGAAAAAGAAAGAGAAGAAAAGCTTGGGTGATTTGTCTTAAGCTTGGGTTTGAGCTTGGTGTTGGAAATCTTCGACAAAGATTGTAGATCGAGGGCTAAGATCGAAGCTTGTGAAGCTTGCTAGGCTTGGAAGCACTCTTGGAAAGAGGAAACTCACGAGATCATCTTTGATCTTGTTGGATCGTGTTAGATCCGAAGGTATAAGCCTTGAAACTTGTAGATATAGCTTTACTAGTGTTAAATAGCTTAGATCTATGGTTGATATTGGTAAAATGATCTCATCTGAAAGGATGAAGTTGGGCTCTTGAAATCCCAACCTAGTTAGCGGACTTGAGGTGGCCTCTAGGTAGCGGACTTGAGGACCTGGTTATGGATTTGATTGTTATTTGTGAACTTGTCTTGATATGGTTAGAAATTAGGGTTTTTGATTGTTGAAAAGTTTGAAGGAAAATGTATGTTATGGCCAAACCCATGCTTGGTGATTTTAATGTTTGATTTTGAAATGTCGTGGTTGTCCTTGAAGAGTTTTCTCCTGAGAAAAAAATAATATGTGTTCTGTTCATTTGAGAGAGTGTATTCGAGTGAAGTGAATGTTGGTATTTTAAAAAAAGATGAAAAGTGAAGTTTTTCATAATTTCGAATGAAAAGTGTCATTTGACTAGATTTCGCGGGTTTTGATATGTTTTGGTCAAATTCTATAGATTTTGAATATAAAGATATGGTTTGAAGTGTTCTAAATCTATGTTAAGTTTTGAATGGAAGCAAGCATGGAATGATTGAGAAAAGTATGATTTTGGGGTGATAAACCTCATTTAAATGTTTTGTTAAAATGAATGTGACTGTAGTGCCAGTGAGACATCGATGGAGTGTTATTTTGAAATGATAGAGTGATTTCCAAAAGGTTCATTTGAAATAATGTATCATGTGAAACGAATGTTTTTCCCTTGAGGGGATCTTGGAAAATGTGGTTTGAAACAAAAAAGTGAGAGTGAAGTGTTTCAGTGATTTGAGAGATGAAGTAAATCTCAACTACTGTTTTTGAAATTGTTTTAGGGAGTATACAAGGCAGTGACTTTGGTCCTTACATGGAAGCCGAACCCTACTATTTCGGTGAGTTTCCATACTTGTTACGTGTTTACGTGCAAATGATTGTAAATGTGTTTAATGAAGTGAATGTGAAGTGAAACGAGATTTTTGAACCCACCGATGGGATGGTGTGTACTTTATCGCACCTACCCCATTTGAGTGAAAATGATTGAGAAAGTGTAGTGTAATGATTGAATGTAAAAGTGTTATACAGTGATTCACTTGTATGTGAAAGGTCAGGAAATTCCTGAGACCTATCGGTGAGACCTTCGATTCGAGCTGGTGGCTAGGCCAAGGTCGAAAAGAAAGGTACGAACCATAGGGTTCTTAAAGTGAAATGAAGTGAAGTGTACTCGAGACTTGGCATTTGGACTTGTCTCGGAGAATGAAAATACAATGTACACAAATAAAGTGAAGTGAAGTGAATTGTACTCGAGACTTGGCATTTGGACTTGTCTCGGAAAATGAAAATATGATGTGCACAAATAAAGTGAAAAGTGTTTGTAGTGCGGGCCCGGTGGGGGTTTGGAGGAGTAAGGGATAAGTGAAGTGATACATGGTTTCATTATGAAAGTTGACGGAGTGTCAACTACTCGGATCGTGGACAAGCGACGTGGACCCTGGCTCTTGAGAGCCCTGTATCCAAACTTGTGTTGCTAAATGCTTTCTTATATGGTTTTAATTTCAAGTGCAATTTATTAAGTGAAAATCCTTATGTGTTATGTGTTTTGCATGTTTTTGGGAACTCACGGGATTTTTAGCTCACCCTTTCCATTTGTTTTCCTTAGCAAGAAATGAGCAACCGAGTGGAGGAGCCAACCCTTAGAATTAGGGTGTTTGCTTATGTTGATGTTTTGAGAACTTTGAATTGTGATCATAGAAAGCTTTTGTATTTTGAAACATGAATGTTTGGATGGATAGTTTTGTATGCTGGGATGTAATTTGAAGTTATGGTTTTTTTTTTCAAGACATTGTATCTTCTATATTAAGTATTTGGAGTTTTAGTTCAATAAGTTATTTGATTGGTCAAGTGAGTGAGTCCTGGTGAGAGTTAGGCAGGCGGCCACTGATACTCTAAGGTACGCCCTAGGGAGAGGTGGGTCGTCACACTCACTCTTTGTTCACCTTAAATACTCTTTAGTTGAGTTAAAGAGTTTTATAACTTCATCCAAGTTAATCTTTACTATACTACAATTGATTGTCCATCAATTAAGAACTATCATACAACTAAGAACTATCATACAAGCAGGTTCATCTTCACAAAGTTTTACTTCTACTCAATGAGAGACCTTACAAACCTAACTTTTCCCACACCTATACAATAATCAAGATATTTTTCTATTCAAAAATCACTTTTGAAAACTTATATTTTGTTTAGGCAAAAGTCTCATATCTTCTCAAGCTGGGATATTTATAGGCGAAGAAAATTAGCTCCAAAAACCTCTCTAATGGTCAAAAATAGAACTGTAAGAAACTAGTCGTTGGGAGTATCAGATGTCCGATACTAGTTGTTGAGAGTATTGGACGTCTAATAGGAGCATTCAATAAGAGCACCGGATAATACCGAACATCCAATTCTTGAAGAACAACCATCCGATGGAAACACAGAGTTTACACTTTAAGTTTAAAATTTATCGGACATTTGATAGGAAGGTTTGAGCATCCGATACATAATAACAACTTTCAATTCTTCTTCTTTTGCTTCATTTCTTTTTCCAATGGACTAACAATCTATTCTAACACATTTCTCACATAAAATCATTAGTCCAAATCATCATTTTAGCTTATTAATCATCAAAACCAAGGATTGATCAACCAAAATCAACAATCTCACCATTTTTTATGATGACAAATAAAATAATGATTTGTTTGATCAAGTAAACACAAATAAACTCCCCCTTATTTTATGGCATTTTAAAGAAAAAAACTCCCTCTTAGAACATGCCAACTTTCAAAGAAATATCATTCAATCTACTTCCCCATTTAGCATCATAAAAAATAAAGCAAATCATGAAAGAAAATTTATGAAAAAGTATTCAAGTAAAACTTCATCTAAAATTGCACAATTCCATAAAAAAAAATCATTGGACTCTCCCTTACTTAAAGTATAGATCTATATTTCTTTTACAAATCATGAACAAATTTGAGAGAAGTTTGGGGGTTACTATAATCAACTATTTATATATCCAAATCGTGATTTTGAAGGACAATTTCACATATAGGACATACATGAATAGAATTTCAAAATAATTAGATATTCCAAAATTAAGTGTTCTATTCTCACAAAAATGCATCTAATCATCCAACTTTTATTTTGTACAAGTAACAAAAAGAAACATAGAAATTCAAATAACTAATTAATTTTATACCATACTTTGTACTTTTCTACATTTTTATGCTATTGAATCCAAGTACCATTTTTAACGACCATTAACCTCCATCTTGGATTAATTTCTCCATATTATACCTAAGTAATAGAAGTTATTTTTGGTATCCTTGTATTTTTGGGTCTATGCGGGTTAGTGCAAGTTTTGATCATTCATGTAGATTTCATATCTTTTATCATATTATTTTTCACATAACATTCCTTTATCATATGACCAAATTATTTATAAAAATATTTTTGATAAATCCAATTCCATTCTTTCTAAAAATAGTAAATTTATTTGCACCATGTGAAATTTGTTTTTCTTTTGTAAAACACTTTAATTTTTATTTTGAAGAATATCATTCAAGTCATCATTTTTTTTCTCAGCAAATTTTGTTCTTTCTTAAATCTTTTCATAAAACATTGTTTTCTCTTCCAATTTTCTTCTCAAATCATCATTTTTACAAACAAAATCAATTTCAGTTTTCTTCAACTCATAATTTTCTTTTCTTAGCCTATTATTTTCTTGAAACAACTTAGAGTTCTCTTTCAACAAATGCATTTATTTTTATTTTTAATTTGTTATTTTTAACATATGATTCTTTTTAAACTATCATGCATTTTTATTATAAAAAATTCAAGATCAACATCATCTTCATTATAACCTTCATCATAATAATGGTAGGTAAATATATACCTTTTCATCTCCATAAGCCATAAGAGCCGTTTCTTCTCCATCTTCAATTTCTCCATCTGAATTGCATTGATCCCATGTAATTTGAAAATTTTTTAGATTTTGCCTTCTATTGTTACTTGATTCTTCTTTTCTAAATCTTCTTTTGTTGTTGAGGAGTTGCTTGAATGTTTTGGTCATAAGTATCATATCATTTTTATTAAGCTCCACCTCTTTATCATCAAATGAGAATCGTTCGTCTTCTTCTTGAGAGGTTTTGCGTGCAATGCTCCTTCTGATTCTAACTTCCTTATTATCTTGCACCTTTGACTTAAGATTCAACTCATAAGAAATTAGTGAGTTTACAAGTGATTCAATAGATATAGACCTCACATTCTTTGTCTCTTCAATGGCCGTGACCTTAAATTCCTACTCCTTTGGCAAAGCTTTCAAGAATTTTCTATTTTTTTCACCCAAGGAATATTCTTTTCCAAGTAATTCAAGGTCTTAATAATATAATTGAATCTAAAAATATCATAGCTACATTCTCATGCGGTTCGATCGTAAAAGATTCATATTTACTAACAAGCAATGATTTTTTTATTATCTAATATCTTGGCTACCTTCATATATATCACAAAATTTATTCCAAATTTGCTTAGTGATTTACAATCCTTAACTTTACAAGATTCATTGGCATCCAAATATATAACACATACATAGCTTTAGCATTCAAAGAAAGATACATTTTATCACTTTTATCTAATTCTTGTCCAGTTTTTAATCTACTCAAACTAGTTGTAGCATCAACTATTTTGGTTTCATAAGGATCATCACAAATAATATGTCAAAGTTCAACATTAACAGATTGTAAAAATACTTCCATTCTTTACTTTCAAACATTAAATATGAGTCATTACACATTGATGGTCTAATAATACATTGGCTCTCTAAAAATAAAGCATTATTGGTTGCCATGATCTTTTCTCCAAAGTTGATTAAACTTAATTAATAGGAGACCAATATCTGATAACAATTGTAAGGCCCAAAACAACCTATAATAAGTTTTTCACCCAATTTTAGCTAACTAAATTACTTAAGTGATCATGCAGTTAAACAAGAAATAAATCAAGTAGATGAAACAATCAAAGCACACAATTGGGTAAATAAAGATTAGAAAATTAAATAGAAAAGCAAACCAAATAAAATGTACCCTCAATGGCACTTCTACTTGCTCTCAAACCTAACACCTTGTAGCTCCAATCTGCAAGATAGTTTTTTCAATTGATGGTGCAACAAAATAGTTGAACATAAGAAAGCTCACTCTTTGCTCACTCTAAACACTCTTTAATTGAGTCAAAGGGTTTTACAACTTCAACAAAATCAACCCTTACTATGCTACAATTGATTGCCCACATCATACAAGTGAGACTCACATTCACAAAGTTTTACTTCTCCTCAATAATAAATCTCACAAACCCAACGTTCTGCACATCTATACAATAATCAAAATATTTGTCTACCCAAAAATCACTCCTGAAACCTTATATTTTGGGTAGGCAAAACTCTCTTACCTTCTCATACTTGGGGCTATTTATAGATGAAGAAAATTGGCTCCAAAGACTTCTCCAACAGTAAAAAAGAGAGCTGTTAGAAAACTAGTTGTTGGAATTATCAAAGGTCCGATAGGGGCATATGAGTCTTGAGAATATCGGATGCTCCTACTAGACATCTGATTCTTGAAGAACGAGCATCCGATAGAAACAGAGAGTTTGCACTTTGAGTTTGGAATTTATCGGACATCCGATAGAAAGGTTTAAGTCTCCGATACATTACAACAACTCTCATTTCTTCTTGTTTTGCTTCCTTTCCTTTTCTAATGGACTAACAATCTGTTCTAACACATTTCTCACATAAAATCGTTAGTCCAAATTATCATTTTGACTTGTTAATCATCAAAACTAAGGATTGATCAACCAAGATCAACAAAATGTCATAACTATTATTTGCATACTCCAAGTTTAATGGTGGAGTATAAATTCAATGTTAAAGTTCTAAAACTTTAGAAAAAGAAATCTACTAAATAAACTCCAACATAAAAAAATATAGAACTTAAAGAAAACCTAATAAAGTACCCTAAGTTCACTTAATACAAATAAAAAAGATAAGTTTAAACCCATAAGAAAATTGATTTAGTTATTATACGGTGAATCACTAAAGAACAGTAATCAAAGAAGGACTTGAGAAAGGATTATTGTACTCAAAAGGAAACTGATAAAAGTTATAATTCGATGAATAATTTAGGGGTAAATGATAGAAAAGCCTCCTGTGGTTAAACTAATATACAAAAAAATCCCCTATGATTTCAAATCATACGTTTCGATACTTTATAGTTTGAATTAAAGTGAAAATTGGACGAAAACCATTAAAAATAATGGTTTTAAGTAAAATTACAGATTTACCATAACCCCTTGTTTGGTACATAGGAAAGGCCTGGAAAGGAAAGGCCTTTCCTACTTGTCAACTCCATTCTAGGGTTTGGTATGACTCATTTAAGTGGAACTCGATCCTTTCCTCTTAATATACTCATTCCAACTTTTTCCTAAAATCCCATTCCTAAAAAAAAAAAACACTTACCTCTCGTTTGGTACGTTGGAAAGGCCTAGAATAGAAAGACCTTTCCAACTTCTTCATTCCATTCTAGTGTTTGGTGTGACCCTTTCCCCCTAGAATGCTTATTCCAACTTTTTTCTGGAATCCCATTCCTCACAAAAATCTAGTAAAAAGGCCATTCCAACTCTATCCAATAAATACCTAAATTATAGGAGTCAAGATTATCCTTCTATATTCTATATCTCTAGTTCCTGTGTACCTATTTATATTCTATATATATATATATATATATATATATATATTAATTTGTCATTTACTTTGTCAAATATTAGGTCTATTTTGTGAGTTTAGTTAATAAGTTTACTACTTTTTTACTTAGGAATAATTTTAATTCTATTTAATGACTTTTCTTTCTTTTTAATTTGAAATAAAATATTCAGTTGACATTTTTAATATATTTTTATTCACAATATTGGATTATATGATAACATTTGTTAATTTTAACAAACAACAACATGCCAAAATGCATTCATATGAAATTAAAAAATTTTTTAAAAAAAATAGTAAACCCACTAGATTATCTGTTAAGGCACAATTACATTTTTCTATTTACAAATAGTTCTTAAAACCATCCAAAAGCAAATCAGGGGTAAAGAATTTAACATGCATGAATGACGGATTTAACATGCATAAAAAATACACGGGATTCAACATACATGTAATTTAAAATTTTAATTTAGTTACAACTGGTATTCACCTATTGCAATTGTATTACAATTAGTATTCACCTATTGTAATTGTCTGCTATTAAAAAGTTATGTTTCACTTAATAAGTTATTGTGATTTTATGCTATTAAAAAGTTATTTATTAATTAATAATTCATTTGTCTCTAAATCAAGATGTGTATAGAATGTTATATATAAGGGTAATTAAGTCAATGTAGTAGTTTTTACCATTCCATTCTGACTTCTCAATATGATTATACCAGACATGGGAAAAGAAATTTGCATTCCATTCTGATTTGGTTACCAAACACTGGAATGATAAATTTTTTCCTCTTCATTCTGGCAGGAAAAAAATTCTGGGTAGAAAGGCCTTTCCATTCTAGGTCTTTCCATCGTACCAAACGAGGGGTTAGGGAAAGCTCTTGCCACCTTCATTTTAGAATGTCTAAATATTAGAATGTTAAATTTTATTCTTATAAATCTTTATACTACGTCATGATAGCTTAACCTATTTGTAAGCTCAATAAATATTTGAATATAAGTTTTCATAATAATTAATGTTTCTTTTATTTGAAATAATTTTTTCTTTAAAACTAGGAAACAAATGTTTTATGATATTTTATGCTTTGACATTCAAACAACTGTGTAAGAATTTTTTTGAATCTTATCGAAATCAAAAATAGATTAAAAATAAATTATAATTATTTGACTTCATGTAATTTATATTTTATGTTGCTAATTATATTGTTAGTAAATGAAAATTTTTAATCCAAAAATCTATATATTAGACTAATTCAAGCATTACAATTGAAGAATTTTGATATCAATCTTCATTTATTTTTGAAGTAAAAAATATCAAAATTTCATATAAATTGACAAATGCTATTATAGAATAAATAAAAAAGTAATAAACATATTATGTCCTATAAACTAATTTTGGGCAATTAAGTCAAATTTGTATTTAGTATATTCCATCCTAACATCCAAATATTAATTATACTAAATATTAAAAATTAGGTAAACATTCTATTCTAACTTGTCTACTAAATCTTGGAATAATAAAATTTTTCCCCCACTCATTTTAGGTAGAAATGTGTTGTGGGTGGAAATGTCTTTCCATTAGGAGCATTCCTACATACCAAGCGGGGGATAAGGGTATAGAAAAACTCCCTATGGTTAGACTAATATATACAAAAACCCTCTGTGATTTCAAATCATACCTTTTTGTGCCTCATGGTTAGAACTAATATAAAAATTGTACAAAAATGGTTAAAACTCCAAACTGACCCCAAATCTATTGGAAACAAGTTAGATAAGAATTTAAAAATATTAAGAGAAATCAACAAAGTTTGAAATTGCAATATTTTCTTGGAGGGTCTATTGTAAGAATTTATAATAGAAAAATTAGGAAAATAGTGATGTCTTCATGTGGTGAAGAAAAATTAGGAAAATAGTTCATACCTTTAAATTTGAAATTTGTAATTGCAATATTTTTCTAGTATGTATTATAAGGATTTCAAATCAAAATTTACAATTGTAATATTTTCATAGATTGTGTATTGTAAAGATTTAAAATAAAACATTTAACACATTTTCTATCTATATGGTGAAGAAAATTTAGGAAAATATTTAAAAGCTTTAAATTTGAAAATTGTAATTGTAATATTTTCTTAGAATGTGTATTGTAATGATTTAAAATAAAAATTTTAACTTTTCCTGTGTATCTAATGAAGAATAAATTAGGAAAATAGTTGATGATATCTTCATTAAGGTAAATATGTTATTTTACTCAAAACGGTTGCTTCTAATGGTTTCCATCCAGTTTTCCTCTTAATTTAAACCATGAGATACTAAATGCCATGATTTGAAACCACAGGGGACTAATTACATTATGCTTGAGAATCTAGCATGATAAATCAATCTTCTTTAATTGGTGATAAAATGGTTAAAGTTATAAAAATATAATAAAATAAATGATTTTAAAATGGACTAATCAATTATACATCAAAATTTGACTTGATAAATATATTTTATTCAATTAAGGAGCAAAAAGAGCTTAAAGCTTGAATACCAAACTATAAATGGTTAATGAAGCACTTGATTAATTCAACTAATATGAAGATAGTGGGCAAGTTTTAAATTTTAAATTTGACTCAAGTAACATGGTGATAATGGGGGAGGTTTTAAGTTTTAAATTTGATTGGTGATAAGATTAGTTGTAACTCACTACTTCAAAGTTCTCAAATGAGTTTCATGTTTTAAAATAAAAAAAAAATCTAGAAAAAAGTATAGAGGGTTTGGAAGCTATTGAGGAAACTCCACCAAAAGATCATTCAACATACATAATATATATATATATATATATATATATATATATAGTTCTATGACGTCTGAGAATTGGCCATGTTTTTCTTTTTTATAAAAAGTAAATATCATTAATACTTTGCTAAAAATCACTTTGTACGATTTGATTTATATCACTATCCTAATGGTAAGTTAAATATGCACTAAAAGTACAGATCTGCAATTTAACTGACATATAGGCCTGGAAAATTATGAACATCTAAAAATATAAGAAATTTCAAAAGTATCTTCTAATAAAATAAATTGTTATTACTCCACTCTATGCATGTACAATCATTCGATTTGCTAATCAATGACTTGGAGCTAATCTATCTTAGTAGATCTAAGATGCAAAAATTTTTTAAATCTGACAACAAATTTGAAATAAATTCAGATCTGAAAATAAAAAAGGAAAAAAATAACACAAAAATTTCCATATGAACTCTCAGCAGAATAAAAGAATTCTCAAGAGGAGAAGTAGAGAGGAAAAGAAGCCATTGGTACATAGGAATGCCCTGTGTTAATTCAACGAGGACGGGTGGTTTAGGTAGAAAAAGAGGCTAGACTAATTTTGATTTCGGGTCCATTTCCCACTTTTTGGCCAAATTGGACTCGGGAATCACGATCTACACGAAAAGTATAATTTACCGTGAAAATTTTCTGAAGTTTCGGACCGAATAATGGTGGGCGGCAATTGCCGGTGATGGCCTGGTGGCACGGCACCATTGCTGTTTTCTGGTTGCTTCACCTCAAAGTATATGGAGAAGAAGTCTTTAAAAAAATAGAAAAGAGGAAAAAGAAAAGGAAGGAAAAAAATGGAAAAGAAAAATAAGAATTAAAAAGGAAAAAGAAAAAGAAGGAATTGGAACAACCACATTAATCTCAAGATTTTTGCATATTTTAACTTTTTTTTTTGGGTACAATCCGAAAACTTTTCAAATAATACCAAAGATCGAATCCGATTCCAAGATATCCGGATAACAATCCATGCACGTGAAAGCTATCAGAACAATGTGATCAATAACTGCAATTTCCAATTAAAAATACCCAATAATTCTACGTACTGTAGGATCAAAGGTCGTCAGGCCTATTGATATCCAATCTGATAACTTTTCAAATAATAGAACGGAATCCGACTCCAAGTCATCCGGATAGCAATCCATGCACGTGAAAGCTATCAGAACCATGTGATCAACAACTGCAATGACCAATTAAAAATATCCAATAATTCTACGTGATGTCGGATCAAATTTATATTAGGTCGTCAGTCCTATTGAGTATTTCTAGGCAATGTTGGAATGTATGCCCTAAAACAATGATTTTGTTTAAATACATTCCTAATTAAGTTTTGTATTTTATGAATTTCCATTTTATCTGTTAAATATTTGATATAACTGATAAAGTCCTTAGAATATTTATTAATGTGATGGTAGTCACAAGAGTTGATGATTATGAGATATCAATCACATTTATAATAAATATTATTAAAATTCCCTAGTCATAGTATTAATGAGACAGGGCATCATTAATACGGAAAGACTAGTACACAGTTAGTCTCTACTTAATGTAAGTAGTGATTGTTCTCATCAACCAAGGTATAGTGATACCTAGGCAAATGTGTAGATGAATTGTAAGGTACGAATTCATTGGAGTGATCCACACAGAGATCCCATTAGGATATCTATCAAGTGCCAATGGTTGAATCTCTTATGGAAAATTATGTAAGTGATCCTAGACTTGAGATCACCATAGTATCTTGAGTGTGAGTCACTGCCTTTTGATTCTATTACTTGTTGCTCACCAAGAGTGACTTAAAGAATAGAAATTGGGGGTAGTGTGAAGCATGGAAAGATAGTGAGTGATCAAGAGAGGATTCACTACTCCGATAGTAGGAGTTGATATCCAGGATGGCCACTAGTGGGAGATTAACCTTAATAGTCGACTACCTTAGGTTAATTGAAGAATGTCTTCAAGTTAACCTAATCTAGGGTTAATTCCGGGAACTAGCAAATTAACTAGTCATTAGGGAATTCGCACTTATTCCTCATTCCCTGACTAATTGGATATCTATGGTGAAAGGATAATAATTACATAGTAATTTTTCATGGAAAGGTTTGGTCAAAATTCCCTTGACTAATTCCAAATACCTGGGTGGTTGTGATGTGTTGCTAGACACCGCTCACAATCTATAATTATGAATGAATTAATTATTGTAATTAATGATAAAATAAAATTGTTTATTTTATCTAATTCTTCTTGAGAATTATAATTCATAATTATTGCCAGTGTATTTGGAACCTATTGGATCACACGCTTAGAGATTGAATTCTGGATTAAAATTATGTGTCCAAATGGAGATTTGGAAATAAAACCTTATGGGGTCTAATTATAAGGAATAAAGGATTTCGGGGCTATTTGAGGAAATAAGATAAAATAGTTATCCTATATTTGTTTTGATTTGGATCAAACAAGACCCTATCTTTTCTCTACCTCTCTCCTATAAATAGACTATGTGATAATGCCTGAGACACAACAACACAACTACGGTTGAGAATAGAAAGGTTAGGGTTTTGAGAAAAACCTACGTAGAGAGAAATTTCAAAGAAAGAGAGAATAGGCTAGCACCTTTTCTATACTTTCATACACACACATCTAGGATAGTAGAGACGATTCAAGAGAAGATCCAGACTTCTCTCTCGCGTGGATTGCAGTAGAGGCAGGACACTTGGACTGCTGAAAGGGGCTGATCACTCTCTATAAAGCAACAAGAATCCGTTTCTAGGATTAAAGTAATCCTACAACTCCTCTTCTTTATATGTCATACGTAGCCTAGGGTGATTCCTGGTGGGTTGTTGGGGCTAAAATTTTTGTTTTCCACTCCGTCTGCTACCCCAAAACCTAACAGTGGTATCAGAGCCATCCCTAGTTCTTTACGTATGATTTCATATGTTCTGTTGATTGTTGTTCATGGATTATATGATTGATATCTATACATGTGCTGAATTTTGGTTGAAAAGGTTGTAACTTTAATTTGATTAAAGTATTTCTGAGATCTGGAAAATTTTTCACAAGACAAAAGGTTTATGTTTTGGAAAGAGTTCTGCAGTACCCAATCGTTGGATGCTGAATCTGGGAATCCCAACTCGGATACGCGATGTGGATCCGCGAGGTACACCTCGCGGATCAGGTTCACAAATCCGGATCCGCGAACAGTATTTCGCGGATCGATTCGCGTATCTGGTTCGTGGATTAGAAACATGCTGGATTCGTGAGGCCAGGTCGCGGATCCATTCGCGGATCAGCTTGCGGATCCTTTGCGGAGCTCTCAGAACTTGATCCGCGCACTCAGAAATCCGCAAAGCTAGTTCGCGGATCCTTTGATAAACTGTTTTTTGCGAAATTAAATTTTTGAAAAACTGAGTTTTCAATTTCTAAAATTTTATGATTCTAATCCGAATTTTAATTATTAAAATTTATTATGAAATTTTGTTATTTCATGTTTTATTAGGTCAGGAATTGATTTGAATTTTAATATGATTAATTCAAATAATGTTCCAATTTATTTTCTAAATTAATTAGAATTAAAAGTGACCTAATAAAATTATTTTACCAAAATTTTCTGCACATGTATGATCTCAAAACTTGTTTGGGATCTCGAGATATAAAATCCAAATAATTCATGAATAGTTGTTGACTGTTATTACATGCTTTCTTTTAATTTAAAGTTGTTTAAATTTAAATGAATGCTTGGTGGATGGTTGTGGATATAAACCCAATGTGATTGTGGATGAATGGTTGAATGGTTGGTTTTTTATAAATAGGGCCTGCGTGTCCTGCCTTTCTTATTTTTCTAATTGTAATTTCTCTCCTCATCTAATTCCCCCGGAATGTAACTCGGGGTTTCATATATTCTATTTGTAATGTACAATAGATAGGAATAGATGATAGGAAATTGTAATTAGTATAGAAATTGTAAATTGAAAGATGAAGAAAGGAGCTGTGCAGGAGCCATGCCATCAGAAGGAGCAAATTTGATTTAACCTTAATCAACCATTAATTTCCCTAATGGTCGGAAAAATTAATTTAGGAATATCCACAACCATCCACGTTTTATTTTATGCTATATTTATTTTTGAAATATTTATATGCATGATTGTTGATGAGATCGTCAAATAATTTTTCTAAAATTTCAAACCAAATTAAAAATGTTTTGGAAAAGGTAAACAAATCCCTCAAATTCAATATTAAATCAAGACTGCCTTCCATCATTATAGTATAAAACAAAATGTGGTCATTAAGTGCTAGTTTGTTGGGATTCACCCAAAACTGCCTTACTTACTATAAGTTTTTTACTATAAGAAGTGTTCTTAAGAATGATGGGTTTGATTTAACTAAAATTATGGTTTGTTGGGATTCACTCAAGGCCATGAATTTTAGAGGCAAGGGTTAGGTTAATACATAAGATGTAAAATCAAGAGTTGATACCTAACGGATCTAGAAATTACAAATGGGTTGTAATTGGTAAAGTACCTACCTGTTAAGATTATTTTGATTTGTTGGGATTCACTCAAAGTCAAAATAGTTAAAGATGGGGTTCTAACCACTATGGGTTTTTTGAAAATCCCGAGTCAATTTATAGAGGGTAATTGATTTGGAAAAAATAGTGGAAATAAAATCATAATTTTGGAAGTTTTTATGATTTTATTAAAAAAGTTTTTTCTGACAAATTCTATCTTTATTTTGTTGTAGAATGAATAATAATTTGAGCCTATGTACAATTCTCATTGATTGTAAACTGAACGACACAAATTTTCTCGACTGGCATCGTAATGTCCTACTCGTTCTCACTCATGAAAAAATAGAATATGTACTTGATGGGCCTATGCCTGATGAACCCGAACCAACTGCACTTACTACTGTTAAGAATGCTTACAAGAAGCATAAGGATGATAATAGAATGGCTTCATGTATCATGATAGCCTCTATGACTCCTCAACTTCAACAGCAGCATATGAACATGGGGGCATATGAAATTATACAACACCTGAGAGAGTTGTTTGAACAACAATCTAGGACGGTGAGATATGATACGTCCAAAGAATTGTTCAGGTGCAAGATGGCAGAGGGAGCACCTGTTGCTCCATACGTCTTAAAGATAATTGGGCTAATTGAGAAATTGGCTGAATTAGGCTTTAAAGATGAACCAAGAGCTAAATGTTGATTTAGTTCTTCAATCTCTGCCAGATTCTTTCTCTCAGTTTGTTATGAACTATCAGATGAACAATCTGCAGCACACATTGCCTCAATTGTTGAATGTACTGAAAACTGTTGAGAAAAGAAATCAAAAAGGTGAAGGGTCCCACTGGAGTGCTTGTTGTTGCTTCCTCCAATAAAAGGAAGAGGCAAGGAAAAGGGTTTAAGAAACCCAAGAACAAGCCCACCAAGAAACCCGAGAAGGCCAAGACAGACCAGTCCAATGCAACTTGCTTCCATTGTGGACAAACTGGATATTGGAAAAGGAACTGCAAGGGCTATCTGGAGAGCATAAAGCAAAAGAAGCTTGGGGAAGCTTCAACACCAGGTACATATATGATTGAGATTAATGTTTTTACTTCCAAATCTGGCTCTTGGGTATTAGATACAGGATGTGGCTCTCACATTTGCACATCTATGCAGGGTCTAAGGGATAGTAGAAAGTTGGAAAAAGGAGAAGTAACCCTACGTGTGGGCAATGGAGCAAAAGTTATTGCTTTAGCTGTGGGGACTTACTACATTAGTTTACCCAATGAGTTGATTTTAGAATTATCAAACTGTTACTATGTTCCAGCACTTACTACAAACATCATTTCTATTTCCTGTTTGGATGTAAATGGGTTTAAGATAACCCAAGAGAATAAATGTTATTCTTTTTCAAAGAATGGTGTGTTTTATGGTTCTGAAAAATGGAACAACGGTTTATATATTCTAGATCTTGATAACCAAATTCTCAATCTACAAGAAAAGAGAATGAAATTAGATAAACTAAATAAAACCTACCTCTGGCACTGTAGGCTTGGTCATATAAATGAGAAACGTATTTCCAAATTACACAAAGGTGGGTACTTAGACTCATTTGATTATGAATCATATGACGTATGCGAAACTTGTTTACTTGAAAAAATGAGCAAAACGCCCTTTACTGGTAAAGGGGAATGGGCCAGTGATTTACTTGGGCTAGTACATACTGATGTATGTGGCCCAATGACAATCACAACTAGAGGTGGATTTTCATACTTCATTACATTTACTGATGACCATTCAAGATATGGTTATGTGTATTTAATGAAATACAAGTCTGAATCTTTTGAAAAGTTCAAAGAATTCAGAAATGAAATAGAGAAACAAACCGGTAAAAGTATTAAAACACTACGATCTGATCATGGTGGAGAATGCTTAAGTGATGAGTTTCGATTTTATCTAAAGGACAATGGAATAGTTCCACAATGGACTACTCCAGGGACACCACAACTAAATGGTGTATCTGAAAGGAGAAACCGCACCTCATTAGATATGGTACGGTCCATGATGAGCCACTCGAGTGCCCCAAAATCATTATGGGGATATGCTTTGGACACAACTTCCCATACTCTTAATAAAGTACCCAGTAAGGTTGTTGATTCCACACCATATGAGATATGGAAAGGAAAGAAACCAAAACTATCTTACATGAAGGTTTGGAGTTGCCCAACCTATGTGAAGAAGGCAGAGTCAGATAAGTTTGAACCAAGATCTGACAAGTGTTTGTTTGTAGGGTATCCAAGAGAGTCTATAGGATACTATTTCTACAACCCAACTGAGCACAAAGTGTTTGTCTCAAAACATGCTATCTTTCTAGAAAAAAAGTTTATTCTAGAAAGGGGCAGTGGGAGTAGAATAGAACTTGAAGAAGTTCAAGATACTAACATGGAATTTGAAGAAGTTCAAAATGATCAAACAAACATTGAACAACCTGTTGAAGAAAGGGTTTAGCCACATAATGATGAGGCACAAACGGAAGCTATGAACATTCAAGAGCCCCGTAGGTCAGTAAGAGTACGCTCAGCTCCCAAGAGATATGAGTTCCTTGTGAGCCAAGGCAATGATGTACTAGTCATTCAAGATGACAAACCTACTACCTACCAAGAGGTTTTGAATAGTCCAGACTCCTCCAAATGGTTAGAGGCAATGAATTCTGAAATGGATTCCATGTATGACAATAAGGTATGGACCTTGGTTGATCCACCTAAAGGGGTAAAACTTGTAGGGTGCAAATGGACTTAAGCAAGCATCCAGGAGTTGGAACATTTGGTTTGATGAGACAATCAAAGAGTTTGGTTTTCTTAAAAATCCAGATGAACCTTGTGTATACAAGAAGGTTAGTGGGAGTTCAATCGTTTTCCTTATATTATATGTGGATGACATAATAATAATAGGGAAACAATATCCCAATGTTACAATCAGTGAATGGTTGGTTATTCAAAAACTTTTTCATGAAAGATTTAGGAGAGGCAGCCTATATACTGGGTATTAAGATCTATAGAGATAGGTCTAAAAGGCTGCTTGGTCTTTCACAATCTACATACATAGATAAAGTGCTAAAGAGATTTAGTATGGATCAGTCTAAGAAGGGTTTCTTACCTATGACTCATGGGATAAGTCTTTCTAAGAGCATGTGTCCTAAGACAGAAGTTGAGATTGATAAGATGCATAATGTTCCATATGTTTCGGCAATTGGATCAATTATGTATGCTATGTTATGTACAAGACCAGATGTCTCCCTTGCTCTGAGTATCACGAGCAGGTTCCAGGGTAATCCAGGTGAAGGTCACTGGATAGCCGTTAAGAACATTCTTAAGTACTTGAGAAGGACTAAAGATTTGTTCTTAGTATATGGAAATGGGGAATTGGAGGTTAAGGGCTACACAGATGCAAGCTTTCAGTCTGATAAGGATGACTGTAAGTCACAGTCAGGCTTCATCTTTACTCTCAATGGAGGTGCTGTCTGCTGGAAAAGTTTCAAACAAGACACCACAGCGGATTCTACAACAGAGGCTGAGTACATTGCAGCCGCGAAGGCAGCCAAGGAAGCCCTTTGGATCAAGAAGTTCGTGTCTGAATTTGGTGTGGTTCCTAGCATAGTTAATCCAATAACCCTGTACTGTAATAACATTGGGGCCATTGCCCAAGCAAAGGAACCTAGGTTTCATCAACGGTCCAAACATATACTTAGAAGATTTCACCTAATTAGGGAAATCATTGCCAGAAATGATGTAAAGATAGAGAGAGTCCCCACTGAGGATAATATAGCTGATCCTCTTACTAAGGCACTATCTCAAAAGAAACATGATAGTCATGTACTTTCATTTGGACTAAAGATTATGAATGAATTGTTTTAGTGTAAGTGGGAGGTTGTTGGAATGTATGCCCTAAAACAACGATTTTGTTTAAATACATTCCTAATTAAGTTTTGTATTTTATGAATTTCCATTTTATCTGTTAAATATTTGATATAACTGATAAAGTCCTTAGAATATTTATTAATGTGATGGTAGTCACAAGAGTTGATGATTATGAGATATCAATCACATTTATAATAAATATTATTAAAATTCCCTAGTCATAGTATTAATGAGACAGGGCATCATTAATACGGAAAGACTAGTACACAGTTAGTCTCTACTTAATGTAAGTAGTGATTGTTCTCATCAACCAAGGTATAGTGATACCTAGGCAAATGTGTAGATTAATTGTAAGGTACGAATTCATTGGAGTGATCCACACAGAGATCCCATTAGGATATCTATCAAGTGCCAATGGTTGAATCTCTTATGGAAAATTATGTAAGTGATCCTAGACTTGAGATCACCATAGTATCTTGAGTGTAAGTCACTGCCTTTTGATTCTATTACTTGTTGCTCACCAAGAGTGACTTAAAGAATAGAAATTGGGGGTAGTGTGAAGCATGGAAAGATAGCGAGTGATCAAGAGAGGATTCACTACTCCGATAGTAGGAGTTGATATCCAAGATGGCCACTAGTGGGAGATTAACATTAATAGTCGACTATCTTAGGTTAATTGAAGAATGTCTTCAAGTTAACCTAATCTAGGGTTAATTCCGAGAACTAGCAAATTAATTAGTCATTAGGGAATTCGCACTTATTCCTCATTCCCTGACTAATTGGATATCTATGGTGAAAGGATAATAATTACATAGTAATTTTTCATGGAAAGGTTTGGTCAAAATTCCCTTGACTAATTCCAAATACCTGGGTGGTTGTGATGTGTTGCTAGACACCGCTCACAATCTATAATTATGAATGAATTAATTATTGTAATTAATGATAAAATAAAGTTGTTTATTTTATCCAATTCTTCTTGAGAATTATAATTCATAATTATTGCCAGTGTATTTGGAACCTATTGGATCACACGCTTAGAGATTGAATTCTGGATTAAAATTATGTGTCCAAATGGAGATTTGAAAATAAAACCTTATGGGGTCTAATTATAAGGAATAAAGGATTCCGGGGCTATTTGAGCAAATAGGATAAAATAGTTATGCTATATTTGTTTTGATTTGGATCAAACAAGACCCTATATTTTCTCTACCTCTCTCCTATAAATAGACAGACTATGTGATACGTCTGTAGACAATAACAACACAACTACGGTTGACAGAATAGAGAGAGACTAGGGTTTTTGAGAAAAACCTACGTAGAGAGAAATTCCAAAGAAAGAGAGAATAGGCTAGCACCTTTTCTATACTTTCATACACACACATCTAGGATAGTAGAGACGATTCAAGAGAAGATCCAGACTTCTCTCTCGCGTGGATTGCAATAGAGGCAGGACGCTTGGACTGCTGAAAGGGGCTGATCACTCTCTATAAAGCAATAAGAATCCGTTTCTAGGATTAAGGTAATCTTACAACTCCTCTTCTCTATAAGTCATACGTAGCCTAGGGTGATTCCTGGTGGGTTGTTGGGGCTAAAATTTTTGTTTTCCGCTGCGTCTGCTACCCCAAAACCTAACAGGCAATACCCACTATGCCAACTCAGAGGTGGGAAAAAAAATTATGGATTCTTAAGAATCGATGTGGAGAGAGCATCATGTTAGCCAAGATATAATTGTTTGGATCAGTTAAGACGGCACGAAAAGGAAAAGATGCCAGACAGGGGCAAAATATAAATTGAATGTTGCATTACTATAATCATACCTGTGGATTTAGTGGAAACAAAATTTTAATCTTTCCTACACAATTAATGAATACGCGGACGGAATTGGATTATATGTCACCTCATTTAAATTTAAATTTAAATTTGAGCATCACATTTTGTATAAGTGACATGTATATAGAGAACTGCTGGTGTATAAATTATTAGTGCACAAAAGATATACCTGTGTAATTATACTTATTTGACAATCTTGTCTCATAAAGATACACGGCTCTCTACCCCCAAATCTTGTCTCCCATATTATGTGCTTAAAAAAATAGAACGTACTACTTTTACACACCATTAGACAAATTCCAAGACCTTATCGCAATCCTAAATCAAATTTTTGAAACTTGGATAGGAAAGGATATGATAAGATAGGATAGGGGTCACGATAAAGTGGATCTGGTTCCTCTCCATTACTTATTTTCTCCAATTCTACACAATATAGAATTATTATTTTGACATGTGTTCAATTTGAATTCAGTTCCAGGATTTGTTTTGCCTGCAACCAGCATCTTAACCTTAGTTAAAGCACAATTTAACGTACCATATTTACCACAATTTGGAGTATTTGAGAAAAAGCCAAACCTTTTCCAGTCAAAATTTATATGGGAAAAGAAAAAAGAAAGAAAATCAAATGATGGAAATTAAGTTCCATATTGTTAAAGTTATATTTTGAACCAATCATGATCTTGCATCTTTTTCTCAAATTGTAGTGAATTGGTTATGTTTTTGTTCCTTGAAAGGGAATTTTTTTTTTTGAAATTTTGAAAAAGTTCTTAAAGTAAATATTCAGATTAATCATGTCAATCTCATCTTTTTATCTTACTTCATTGTTGGTTTTCTTGCTTATGTAATCAGTTTATGATCTTAGAACTTGAGTCACTGGAGTAAGCTCCAAAAGGACGAGATATTCTAATTATACAATTGCCTATTAACTTTTTTCTTGAAGCACAATGTATACTAATTTGGCATTCTTTTTTTTTTTTTTGCATCTTCAAAAGCATTAAAGTGAAATTCAATTTTGCTATTGAGTTTCAAAATTTGGAAGAATTGATAATGTCAAGCGTTCTTCTACAGCGGAACAGTAAAATAAAGAAGATGATTAGATAAGCACAGAAAGAAAGCCTGGCATTTTGTTCCTACTAATTTGGGCGTTATCCCTCTAAATGCTGCAAAGAGCAGTGTCAAATATTTAAAACTATATTGAGGGAAATAGGAGGAAATTCTAAAAGTGTGATGGGAAAAAAAAAAAGTTTCTACAAGAGGGGTTGCTTGCAAAAGAGTTTCTGACAATGTGATTTTCGCATTTGACAAATGCTAGTTCGTTGAAACTCGCATTTGTCCAATGCAAGTTATGGTAATTTTAGACAAAAAAAAAAGCGGAAAGATTATATTTTACACGTGTGAAACTCGCATTTGGCAAATGCGAGTTTAGTGAAACTCGCATTTGTTAAATGCGAGTTATGGTAATTTCGGACGAAAAAGAAAAAAGCGGGAAGGAATATATTTTTCATGTGTGATAACTCGCATTTTGTGCTGATTTTTCTTTTTTTTCCATTTCTGATGCAATTATTTTTTTCCGTTTCTGCTGCTAATTCTGTCCATTTTTTTTATCGTGTATTACGACATTTATGTATCATGTATTACAACTGCATAACAGTTGTAAATTATAACCACTTATTAAAGGAATAAAACTATCCTATAAATTACTGAAGAATTTTCACTGTCCAAGAAACTTTTGAATAAACTCTGTTACTCTCACTAAACTATCCACAGAATATGTTATACAAATTGACCAATACAAGAAGAGATATAAGCCACAGCTATTACTTCATAAACCGAAAAAGCGGGTAGAAAAAATTTACTAACACAGCGTATAAAATATCGAAAGTTATCGAGTTTATTATACATGGCATAAGTAACTCAAAATGATCTTGTATTTTCATTGGGGAGAGTTGAAAATTATTGAGTTTAGTATATTCATGTTTGAGTTTGAAAAAATTGTGTTTGCTGGTAAGGAATTTTAGTTGATCCGACTAGCAAGCGGCTCGATTTGTTTGCAACCCTAAGAGGGTGTTTGGTAACTAGTTTCCCGTTATTTAAGGAATTTTTGGTAACACATTAACCCGGTTGTGGGTTATGATGTTATAAGATTATAAACAATTGCCCGCTTGTGGGTTTTAGGGATGATTTTGACGAAAACAATGTCAAATAATTGTAAGAATCTCAGTATAACTCCACTTGTATTTGATCATAGATAGCATACAATTAAACTTGTTTCTCTAGTAAAATGAAAAACTATGAACCCGTGTGGTACAATTATGTGTATGGTTATCTACAGATCATACAAGGAAATTTTGTTTTGGCTTCACAATTACTACATGAGCCCTTTTTTTTTGGGTACCAATGAAGACAATCAAATCATCTTTACCTAATATTCCAAAATCAAATCAGAATCAACTGTTCACAATTAACTATGATGAGACTCTTCTCAAGTTGAACCATGTAAGTTAGACACATCAAACTAAATTTCAAGTACTGAGAAATTGACATTGGTGGCGACAAAGGAATTTGGTAGATACATATCATCAATCTAGTTTGCTTAGGACAGTTTGGCAACTCGCATTCAATCCAATTGACATTAACATTGCTTAGGACAGTTTAGGGTTTAGGGTTTAGGGTTTAGGGCCTTGGCGTTGTCGTTTTAGAGTTTATGGTTTCGGGATTACGGTTACTAATCTTTAGAGTTTGGGGTTTGGGCATTACGCACAATGTTCACTACATAACAAATTAATCATCAGTAGTAAAGAAGAAAAAATAAAGAGGGAAAAAAATTCATTTTTTTTAAACAATCAAGTATTTCCTTAAACCACAAAGAGAAAGAAAACAAAATTAATAATCATTGTAATAATCGGAATGAAAAATGGAGACATTTTTTTTGCAAAACCAGCTATCCTTCTGGACGTGAGCATGTCCAAAATGGTTGGAGTGTTCTAGTCCGGCATGGTCTAATTCTAATGCGATTTCAAAAATTTTTTTTATTATAAATTTTACTTATAAGTGAAGTCGCATTTAGGCAATGAGAATTTGGAAAGTAAATACACCTTCTTAGAATACAACTTCAAAAAATTATTATTATTTTATTTCAAATGCGAGTTTCAACTACAATTCAAATTACTTTTTTTTTTAAATTGAAGTAAACTTCAACCATCCAGGGAATGCGATTTACTATATTTAAGAGAACTCGCATTCACCGAATGCGAGTTCTAATCATTTTCTTTTTTTTGTTTTATTTCCCAAGGATGCGAGTTCTTCTTTTCATTTTCTTTTTTTTTTATTTGCCATTTTCCACCGAACTCGCATTTGGGAAATGCGAGACTATTGGAACTCGCATTTTCCAAATGCGAAATTCACTGGTTTGAACCCTACACCCAAATCACCTTATTTGCAGAAAAAATTTAAAATTCATAACATTTTTAGAAATTTCTCAGGGAAATAGAGAGAAGCGATAAGAGAGAGAAGCCAAATCCGGGGGATCATCATTACGAAAAATTGAAAATTATTAGAAGGTCATCATTATGTCAAAAATATGGTTGAATTATATAACACATAAAATAGTATAGATTAACCCTTTATATACCGATAGTATAGTGATTTTTTTTAGACTAGCAGATCTGGTTATATATCATATGCATGATTTGAATTTCAAATTTAAATTTGTGTCATATAACATGATCCAAACTTGCTAGTATAAAAAAAAGTATACACTTATAGGGTATAAAAAAGTTATCATAACATGTAAAATTTTAAATAAAAAAATGATGGGCTTAGAACTGAATCTGTAAGTCTTATGACAAAATATAAAAGTTATCATTGTAACAATATCTAGAAGAAACTGATGAGAGCATTTATTGTTGTCAAAATTTTCCCCAGCTCAAAACGAATTATTATGCTGAAACAACTTTAGTATCAAACTCAAGGCAAAAAAATTTCTGAAAGCTTAAAGCATGCAACAGAAAGAGAAAATGCAACAAAGAAGAAGAAAAATTGATGAGTAGTTCCGTTAGAGAGAGCTGCCCCCCAGTGAAAAATTGTGCTCCCTCCAACTGCTTGTCAATATCCATTACTGTAAAATTCATGACCCAGCAAGAAAAAGAGAAATTGGTTTGTAAGCACATTAGAGAACCGCTATGAAAATTGAATGTTGGTCATATTATAAAACCGTCTCTGTTAGGGTCCTTTATCACCACTTCTTCTGTCAATGTGATTGAATAAAATCGGGATACACGTATATACCAAAATAATGACTTGTAGATTTTCAAAATAGCCACTCAGTTATTTCTTCTTGTTTAGTCCTTTTTAATCTTTTATTTTTCTTTTTCCATGCAAGAGCTGCTATGAGGGAGAAGTGCAAACTGGGCGGGCGGAGAAGTTTTTATTCATCATTACATGGTGAATATCTCTATGAACCAAGTTGAGTCTTAAGAGCACTGGTAATGTACTGTTATTTGAAATGGACGGATGACTTCAGGAAAATTTGGTCCTCCAGTAAAAATGCAAAATTGTTGGTAATTTTTGGATTGGTGTAAGAAGGCAGGAACTTCTCAAATCGAACCAACCAGCCACGTGATCCATGCTATAGTCTTGCTAAGCTTCACTTGGCTGTCGTCCTGTATAAATAGCCATAGCCCCAAGAGTTTTTACACCATCAAAGTTTCATTTGGAGGCTGTTAGAAAGGCAGGATGCGTTCATCTATTGCTCTCGTCGCATTTTTTTCAATTGCCGTGGTAAGATATCTCAAACATCAGTACTCTATTTGAGTTCATAAGAGTTACTTTTTCGATTGTTAGAACTTAGACCGACTTAAATCCGTTAATTACTCAGCATAATTGTGATCCTCCCAATTAAAGCTATGTACTTGGAAAAATACCTTCTTATTCGCTTTCACACATTTATCCTCAACTCTAACCATCCCGGGTGAGGGATTGGAACCTCTTCAGATTAAGGAGAGCAAAACTGACTTGGCGACTCTGTAGTTCTGTAGTCATAAAGCTTCCCTTTCAAACATTCCAATGTGGGCTGACGATAACTTAAATGTCGCTGTAACTTGACTTTTGATACTGTTTACTTGTGTGTGTTAGAGGAATTCATCTCCAATTTCCATTATAAAGGCAGAGGTAGTCTGAGAAGGTCTTGGTATAATAGGTAAGGTTGGAAAGCAAGAAATTAAATGTCCTAGATTTACGTAAAAATCTTTTTAAGTTATTCCAGGTTCACCTGTATAGAATGAAGCAAGATCCACAGGACTCATATATAATTTGGGGTGCAGCATTCCTCTGCGATATATTTATGTACCTATATTTATTGATGCTGATTTCTTCAATTACGTCTCTGGAATATGCAGCTTGCATGCTTCATAGAAGCAAGAAAGAACCCCAGGGACATTTTGCAACCTGTTGCCAGTCCTGATGCTTTTACTGAACAAAATGAGCACCTTCACTCTAATACATTGAAAGAATTCGAGTCAAAGCCTGGTTCCATACTACTCTACCACGCAGATGATGCCAACTCAAAAGAGGACAGACAGCATGTTGGAGACTTCGAATCAAAGCCTGGATCCATTCTCCTTTACCCTGGTCGTGATGCTAATTCAGAGAAGGAGAGACCGCAAATGAAAGATTTCGAGTCAAAGCCTGAATCCATACTCCTTTACCATGGCGATGACACAGTTTCGAGGAAGGAAAAACTGCAAATGAAAGATTTCGAGTCAAAGCCTGAATCCATACTGCTTTACCATGGCCATGATGATAACTCCAAGGAAGAGAAACCACATATGAAAGATTTTGAGTCAAAGCCTGAATCCATACTCCTTTACCACGAGGATGCTAACTCAAAGGAAGAGAATCCGCAAATGAAGGAATTCGAGTCAAAGCCTGAATCCATTCTCCTTTACCATGGTGACAAAGATAAGTTGAAGGAGGAGAAACTGCAGATGAAGGATTTTGAGTCAAAACCTGAATCCATTCTCCTTTACCACCACAATGAGGAGAAACCAATTGTGAAGGATTTTGAGTCAAAACCTGAATCCATTCTCCTTTACCACCACAATGAGGAGAAACCAATTGTGAAGGATTTTGAGTCAAAGCCTGAATCCATACTCCTTTACCACAGCACGAAGGAGGAGAAACAGCTTATGAAGGATTTCGAGTCAGGGCCTAAATCCATACTCCTGTACCATGGTGATGACGCTAAATCTAATGCGGGGAAACCGCATATGAAGGATTTCGAGTCAAAGCCTGAATCCATTCTCCTTTACCATGATGACAAAGCTAACTTGCAGGAGGGAAAACCCCATATCAAAGATTTTGAATCAAAGCTTGGATCAATACTCCTTTACCATAAGGAAGCAAGAGATGACGCTAAGCAAAATTAGGATAAACGAAAGACGAATGACTCAAAGTAAAGTGAAGGTCTGTATCTCCGCTTTTGTACCATAGTCGTTGTGTTGCTCCCAAAAGAGAGAAATTCTGTTCGCTTGAGACTGGATTTCTGCTCTGTCAAGAATAAAAATAGCTGGGTCTTATTTTCTTAGTGTCGGCGTGAAAATGTCTCGTGTAATGCAATTCCTCTATTAAATGAATGCTGCGTTGATTTTAGAGAAGTGAAACCTTTAGTTGTCTTTAGTGCATATTTGTTTATTTTTTTCTCCCCCGTATGCAGCATCTGTGGAAAGAATAAGAACACAAGATTTTGAAGGGATAATCTGAACGCATCTCTTGGTTATGTGCAACAACTGTGACTAAAAAAGAAGATATTGTTCACTGTACTAGGCAGTAGCCCACGGTTCAGAGACTAGCGAGAGTTAGAGACGACTCGGCCGAGTTGTCACTAGAGGACTCCGTTCTATGACTATTCCACGCATGGTTCACGGTCGTGTGTTGCAGTCACAATTGTTCCATATCAATCGTGATATATCAGTTGAATGTTGGGTGATATGCACATTGTAACACATAAGAGTATCCAAAAATTTTGAAAAAAAATTATTAAAAATACAAAATACCATAACAAGCACAATTACAACTTAGATTTAGTGAATACCTACATTTTTATATATATACTTACCAATATTGAAAATAAAGTAATTCAGGTGTAACTATGGATATATAGCATTACAAGTAAGTAATTATAGTAGTAAGAGCACTTTGTATTCCGATTATTTTTAACAAATTATCATTAAATAAAATACTAAATTTAGAATCTAATATGAATCTAGTAAGGATGAAATTGAAAGTAGCAATTTTAGTTTTTCTTTATTAGAAAGGATGTCACCCATATAGGGCATAGGCGCATTTAATTATTCTATTTTTAATTTTATTTTCTTTCTTTGTATCTTTCATTTTTCTCTTAATTACTTTTGACTGTTATTGGATGTGATCTAATAGGTGCGAAAGCATTGTTTTTTGGCATTTCCACTTAGAAGCGTTGGAATTAATTATCTTGTTCTTATTCATTTTTTTCTATTTATAATGCTATGTATAGGTGTTTTTTCTACTTTAATAAATTAAAATGCATGTTATGCATTTAGCTAAAATTAACTCATTTTTTGGCCTTAAAATTAGAAGAATAAAGTTAAACTTTCAACCAATTTTTATTGGCTGTAGGAGAAGTACTTGACAACAAAACATTAACCTTACCCTCTCATAAATTCTAGAACTTTTTTTTTTGTTTTTTTGTTAGCATAGTTATTTTCTATTTTTAATTTTTTTCCTACTTTTAGAATAATAGATGCTTCAAAATATGCATTTCACTGAGATTGTGACTGATATATCCCATGACCGTGACTTAAGGCATACATGTTAAATTGAAAAAAACTATAAATCAGCATTCCAAGTAAATCGATTGCTGTTTTGGTACTTCAAATACCTAAAGTACTTTTTCTTACACTGAGTAACTTTTCACAGAAATGATTGTAACCTTGTGTGCAGTAGGAAGTAAGTCCTCATCGGCCTTATAATCCCACTTCAATTTAGCCCTAGAATCAGATCCGGCCTTTTGTCGCGTAATTCTAAAGGTGGGATAAACGTGCTTAAATCCTTGGACATCTATAGAATCAACAATTTGACAGAATGAATTTCTTTTTTATATTTGTCAAATGCACATCATAATTTCTTTTACACTATGGAGTAACTTTCTTGCAAATGAATGTAAGTTTGCATCCGGTATAAGTAAGCTCTAATCCACCTTGGAATTTGCAATTCAATATAGGCATGTGAAAAGATCAGATCAAATGAAGTGTGCATCATAAGAATAAAAAGTGCACCAAATTGAGTACAAAAGTGCACACATCAATTATTATTTGGAAAGATGCCGCAACTCCTGATAAGCGAATGTTATGAATTCAAACAAAAGAAAAAGATACGGTGACATTTTCATCCACAGCAAGAAAACATGTCAACTTAGCCATTTCATAGCTAATCTGAAGCAAAAAAATATGGCGAAAAGATCGCAGGTTTTGACAAATTTTCCTCTTTTAGTTTTAATTAATGTGAACATGCATATGTATCCTCAATTCGAGTGTATTTAAATAACAAAACTAAAATCTATAAAGTAAAGCCGAAAAGAATTTTCATATAGAGTAATCATACAATTTTTCCAAAGATTCCAAGTGTTCTTCTAAAAAATAAAAAAGGTCCTCGAGAAAAGAGAACAAAACCACACATGATCCCCAATAAAGTTAATAAAATAAAAAAAGCATAGATGCACAAACGCATAGACGCTCGTCTTTTAGCACGTTAGTAAGAACAACAATTTTCACTTGAGATACTAGCTCCAACGCTTGAAGAAAAACAGTGCAAATTGATGAGAAGGTCAACAAGAGAAAAATTAAAGTTTCTAATATGCTTACACTGATGAGAGATAACCAAATCTAGTAATCCTTCTCTTGCAGCAAAAAGTGCAGAGATTTGTTAGCCAGAAATGATTTTAACTTCAATTTATAGAGATAACATGTTGACATCTAGTATAAGCATAAGCAATTAATATTTCTTCTTTTTGCTTTTCCATTGCTATTCCCTAATTTTTGAGTTGGAAAGAGTAAAGTGTGTTGATTTTTGACATGTCAAGCATAATCCATGCTGCTCCTACACTTTTAGCAACTTCAATGGTGAGTACCCACTACGAGAAACTTAGACATTTTGTACTTGTCAAATAGTTGCAAGTCACAAAAAACTTGTTTCTTACGACATGGAACTAGTGCTAGTCACAAAAAGTATGACTTTTTAATCACAAATAATAGAAATGACATTTATTTGTGAGTCATAATTGATTTTGTAACTTGTAAATGAGAGTTAGAATTTACATAGTCATAATTGATCTTGTGACTTGAAATATTAATTTTGATTGTGTAATTAGTGATCCTCATTTACAAGTCACATTATCAATTGTGACTCATAAATGAGTATCATTTATGTTATTTGTGATTAAAATTATGCATCTTGTGATTTAAAATCAACTTATTGCTACATCCACTAATTTCATGTCATAAAAAATTTTTGTGACTTGAATTAATCTGAAAAGTTGTGAAAAGCCTAACTTTCTTGTAAGCTCCTTCCTCCAACTCAAACTCACGCTTAACCTGAGAAATTTGGTCAACATAATGGTTCGGTTATGAGACACTTTAATTGTCCAAAATAAACCAAAATTTATTCTCTATTCTGTACTTTGGGTTGTAAAATGGAAAGTTTTGCAGTCCAAAGGAACAGTACAACTCAAGATGCAATTCAAGTACAAATATAAATCCCTACCAATGGAAGCTCTCAGTAACTGTTTATCCTGAATGTTAAATCAGCAAATATAGTAAAAGAACTGAATGAAAAAATGTTTTACCGACATTAAGTTACTGTGTCATTAACAACCAAACTCATAATTTCGAAGTATATATTTGACTAGCAAACAAAAATCTCACAAGTGAATAAGTTAATGAAGAACAGAGTTTTACATTTTGTAGTAAAGTAAAGTAAGAGAAATTTTTAGTGAATTTTATATTTTGTAGTAAAGTAAGAGAAATTGCATTTTTATGGATTTAAATAGTTAAAAATTCATGTTTTTATAGGTTTAATGATTCAATCATCAATTGAAGTATGAGAAGATGTTTGAATAATTCCTGATGTTTTAAAGTTGATTTCAAGTGGCTTGAAATGCCAAATGATCAAAGTGTGAAATGTAATTAAGTTTGAAAGAAGAAAATGTTTGGCAACCCTGACACTCTTTGTTATTTTGATTATAACTCGAGTTACAATCATTGGATTGGGATGATTCAAGAATTGTTTTAAAGCTAAGACATAAGGTTACATTTCTTATAAGATATCAAAATCCAATTTATGCATTTTTATGGTCAAAATGGTGAAATACAAAATTGCATTTATGTTGCATTTTCATGGTCTAACTAGTTTATGGTATTTTGGTCATTTTTCAATTTTTAGAACTCCAAATAACATGATTTTTATGTATTGAACAGCTAATTTAATGAGCTACAACCTTTGTTCTTTTTTTGCACAAAAGTTAGTTCAACTTCCATCATTGAGATATTTGTAGCTCAAATTGGTGCAAAAATAGGGTAATTTCCAAGATTCATTAGGAAAATACAAACCTTTAGGTGTGGAAAAAAACTCAAACCTCACCCACATTCTCCACCCCTATTTTCATATTTGATTTCTTTACAGTTGGAACCAGTTGCACTTTAACTTATAATTCTTTCTTACTACTTTTTGACTAAATTTCTGAATGGATTTCAGTTGAAAAGTGCAAGAAGCATCTTGGAAATTCGGAGAATCAACTTTTGGAAATATCAAGACACAACTTGCACAACTCAAACCTGATTGTTTGGAACAAAATCTTCTATAAATAGGTCCTTGTGAGTATATTTTGATAACTTTAGATGTTAAGAAAAGAACTCCCTAGTTCATTGACTCAGTAGTATAGTTTATTCATCTTGTAACTAACTGAACACAGAAGGAGATTGAGGATAAAAATAGAGAGCTCAGATCTCAATTGACAAGGGTGACTTCTCTCCAATTACTTTATCTTGATTCTTATATTTGGTTCTTAAACAAGTATGGTTCATGTTTTCATATCTTTTATGTTTTACTAGTTTGTATACCAAGGAATGGATGAATTATCTATACTTGTTATTTGAGTTTTTCACAACCATTTGAGCTTATTTCTTGACCAAGTAATTTAACACTTTTGTTGTTACAAACATGATTAATTGGTGCCATTGATTGTGATTATCTAAAGATGTTGTTTTATCAATGAAAAGTTGTAATCTAACACTAGCTCATAGAAGCGTTAAATTTAGGGAATTAACTCACTAATGTAGGGTTGCACCTTTGTGGCGTTAACCATGTATTTGCATAGAATTTAATGAATCTATAGCTAATTTCATAATCATGTTAGTAGATGTGGAATAGTTATAGGTATTGTTGATATATCGATGAAAGCATGTATCACGTACATTTAGAAATTATACCATGATTAGCCAAGGTAATAACACTTGTAAGAGTAGGTAGGAAGTCCACAGCCCTAGGGACCTCTTAATTGTCATGTTTACTACTTTTGTTCCATGCTTGTAGTACAATTTTACTTACTTTATTTGTGATCTTCCAAATAATAGAGCAGTTAGAATCACACTAGTACTTGATAATTTTCTCTATAGGATTGACATTTGAATATTCCTTATACTCGTGTGTGACCCATGCACTTGCAGTAGTTTAGGCTTGAATTATGTTTAAAACTTGGAAGCAATCAACGATCAAACTTCCATGGGCAATTAGGATTACCACAAAAACCTTCTCTGAGATTTCTAACGATATTGTGTAGCACCCTTAAGGTTTCAAAATTTAAGTTATGTCATTGACTTTTATTGTTTGTGTAACAAATCTTTGCAAGCCGCATAAATTTTAAATAAAAATCATAAATTATCTTGCTCTTTTGCTCCAAAAAAGTAAAGGAAAGAAGAATTGAACACCATCTCTGCACTAGTACCAAATTCAAATTTGCAAAAACCTGGGTTGGCCCTACCCGTAAACCAATTCCTACTTATTTAGATCCAATTCTAGTGCCAGTTGATTCTGGTCATGGGAGAGTTGAGATAGAGTTAAGATAGGAAATTGATGGTAAAGATCCTGCTACTGATGAACCTGTGCAAAAACCACTGCCAACTCTACCATCACTGCCACAAGTTGAGCCTAGGAGATCTACCAGAGAGAGGAGATCTTCTAGCAAGTACAATCCTAATGAATATGTCTTGTTGACAGATGGAGGGGAGATGGAGTCCTACAGTGAGGCTTTAGAACATAAGAGGAAAGAAAACTGGTTGCAAACTATGCAAGGGAAGTTGGTATCCTTACATGAAAATCACACCTATAACTTGGTGAAGTTGCCTAAGAGCAAGAGAGCACTGAAGAATAAATGGGTCTATTTGTTGAAAGACTCAAGAGCACACCTCACAGCTAAAGTACAAGGCAAGATTAATTGTAAAAGGATTTAGTGTGATAGTCTTACCTCTCCCTAGAGCGTATCCTAAGATATCAGCGGGCCGCCTGCCCAACTCTGGTTAGGACTCGTTATCTAAATTGCCAACAAAATCTAAGAACAAGAATAACATCTCAAATCAGATACAACCAGCAATATATAGATTAACATGAATTACCGTTCAAGCTTAGAGTACATAACCTGAGTTCAACCTTACAAAAAATGTAAGAGGTATACTAATACATTGGCACTTAAATAGAAGTACAACAAAAGTCCAGAACTAAGAACACGCTCTTTCAAACTCACAAACTCAAGTGCATGCCCCAAAACTTAGAGAAAGAATCTATCTCAAAGCACACAATATGGCCTCGAATACAATTCATTTCTACTCTCACCCTCGTGCTTGGACCCTGTTAAGGAAAAACAAATGAATGGAATGAGCTTGCGCCTAGTGAGGTTCCCAAAACAGACATTCATTCAAGAAGCATAATTAATCATTTAAAGAACACTAAATCAAGAATCATTCAAAAGCATTAAAGCACCCAAAAAGACACATGATCACTAGAAGAATATTACTCGAGTCTCTCAACTCGGAGATCAGTGCTCACGAGAAGAACATTACTCAAGCCTCTCAAATAGAAGATCAGTGTTCATTTATAAAGTAATTACAGCAATAGATAAGCACATCAGGTTCAAAGGATACAAGTGGCTTCCAAAAACTAGTTCCATAGTAGATTGATCATATCCAAATCCGTTGATTCTCCATGAATGTTTGAAATTCAAGAATCAAGGTCCGAAAATCACCACTTAACGTCAAAATCCAATCACTATTCATCCCACCATGTCAAACCCAAATGCCAAAATTTAGGAGGTGGTAATACTCGAGTATATCAGTTCAAGTTCAAATTCACGAGTCCAAGACCCATGGTTAGGGCTGCAAACGAATCGAGCCATGAAAGCAGCTCATGAATTTGAGCTCGACTTCGAGCTCAAATTTTTTCGAGCTCGAAGTCGAGCTCGGGTTTGTTTACGAGCTTCAGTCGAAGTTCGAGCTTCGATTCTCTCGATGGCTTCATGAGCTCGACTTCGAATATATATATATATATTATTTTTTATTTTTATTCTAATAGTAAAATTACATATATATCCCTAATATTTTATTATTTATTCATAAAATAATTATTTTATTTATTTTTTAAAAATAAAATAATTATTTATTATTTTATTTATTTTAAAAAATAATTATTTATTATTTTTTCAACTCGGTTCAATTTAAACTTCGAGCTCGAACTCCGTCGGTTTTGAGCTTCGTCGAGCTCGAGCTCGAGTTCGAGCTCGATAAAAACGAGTCGAGCCGAGCTCGATAAGCCCAAAACTCGGGCTCGGCTCGGCTCGTTTGCACCCCTACCCATGGTTCATTGATCTCCTAGACCAAACCCTTGCTGGCTCAATTCGACCAACTAACCAAAGGGTTTGGGGCCTCAAGCACGTAAAGTAGTCGATGGGCTAACAACCCAAATAATGATCAAGTCAAGCACAAGTAAATCATTTCACAGGTAGTGACAGGTGTTGAGTCTGTGCAATAATAATGACAACCTAATTGCCAGAAATAGAAATCAACATTCAATTCTAGGTATTGGAGTAGGAACTTTGAATGTGCAATAGGTTACTTAATTCACCTGGGGTCCAAAAAGTTTACTTAATCCGATATACCCAAATTACAGACTTACAAGAAATTACTAATTTGCATACCGTGGCAAGTAGGATCATCTCCACAGGGGCTAGGAAAAATTTGCTTCTTTTCAAGCGAGAAATATAGAGGGATTTTGGAGAATGCAAAAGTAACTAATTAGCCAAATAATAAAATAACTCACGAAAATGAGAGAGAATTAATAATAAGTAAACTCTAACTAGAGATCCAACTTCTCAGATACAGTCCATATATCTAATCATTGATGCAAAGTTTATTCATTCAATTCATTAATATGCTGGTTATAGCCGCAGAATAAGCTCTCTAGTGACCGACTTTTCCTTAGATTATAGATGGTTAAGATACGCTTGTTAACTACCCCTAGCCAAGAAATAACCCTAGGTGCGCCCGTAGGATTTAATTTCTCAATTGCACTAACAATTAGAAAAGTTCAAACCCTAACCAACAAACATACTACCAGGGTTTGTTTAGATTAGATTGCATCTTCCCCTAAAGCGTACTAACGTTAGTTACCACAAGTATTAATCAACTAAATAATTACGGATTTAGTAGATTAATTAGAGAGTAGATTATTAGATTATTTTGAATACCGGGCTCTTGACATTCAACTAATAGGCTCTTGACATTCAATTAACAAAATAACCACAAGAACATAAACCAAAGAACGTACAAATACTAAAGAATTAAACGAATAAAGAACAAATCAGTTAGATCTCACAAATAATCAGGACTGAGTCGTAGAGTTGATCTTTGATTAGACTACGAAATTAGCCATGCATCACGGAGAAAATTCACACAAGATTGCAAAGGAAAGGTGAAAAATCATCTTCTTGTTTTTAAAAGTGAAATAGCGAAGGAAAAAGGAGAAAGCAAAGCTATCGCTTTTTTTTTCCCGTCTGAAGTCTCCAGCGAGTACCAGTACTCCTCAAACTACTGGTCACTAGCAATCCTTATGCTTCGCGCAGCCCGGCCTCTCCTTTTCCAATAAAGAAAACAAAAACTACTAGTAACCTAGATTCCTAATCTATTAGGAATTTCCTGATAGAAATAAAAAACTACCACTTTCCTAATCTAAAAAGATTTCCTGATAACAAACATTAAAAATAGTTTCCTAATAAGAATAAACTACTAAATAGCAAAAGGCAATAATTATTCCAACGCAACCTCGAATTTGGAATCCACAATTCTTTGAAAACTGCCTACGTGCGCGCGAGATCCTGACAGTTTGGATCTGGAAGCATGACTTAGGTGCGCCTATGCCTAACTGCAGTGAAGTCTCCTGGAAAATTGATTTTCAGCCTATTTTCATTGCCAATTCTTGCAATTATCATCAAACACAAAAATAATTATAATCCACCAAGTAGTGCAACATTTAGCCCAAACAATTAGGAAATATTAACGAAATTAATGACTAAAGTGCACCCTATCTATCTCCCTCACTAAACTATGTTTGTCCTCAAGCATATCCCAACTCAGAAGTGCAACCAAGATTCCAAATAATTCATAACAAATCATACCAATAGAGGCATCCCACCTTCCCAACAACTTCATCAAAGTCAGATTATATCAAATTGACAATTCTCACAAAGAAGCTCAAAATGTATAGGGTATAAAATTGCTCTCAAATTGACACAATGGAATGACATGACCATAAATTTGCTCATATATCACATCTCGACCACCTAACCATGAAATAAATGTGAAAATCGAAGGGAATTTCATAAGGTTGTAATGGGGCTCAAGTGAAGGTAGGAAAAAAGGTAAATTAAGGTGTAATATGTCAAACATAATGCCAAAAATCCAATGCACAATTTCTTTACCAATTTGCACTCCTAAGACATAACACTTCCATCACCCCAACAAGTGAAAACAAGTATTGGCACTTACCATAACCACAACACAAGAATTATGCATGAAAACATGTCGGAACATTTTTTTTTCTTTTTTTTCCTTTTCCTCACCATTCTTTTTTATTTTTTTTGTTTTTTTTCCTTTCATTTTTCATTTTTTGTTGAAGTTCAAAACAAACATCTCAGAACGCACCTCAACTTGCTACACTTGCTTTTCTCATTCCTTGCCTTGCGAATAATACATCAATTTCCCATGCAATGAAATTCAAGCATTTCTTTAACATAAGAGTGCAAAGAGAAAATCTAAAAAGAGGCATAGGCTAACAATTGGGGTTATCAAACAAAGAAAAGGGTTAAAGCCTCAAATCGGTTCACTAAACGTAAATAAAATAAAGGCAAGTTTTTGAGCAAGTCAAAATTGATTAATCCTAGATGCCTTTGTCATTTTAATGCATCAAATTCATACAAATGTTGTCTCGACCAACATAATAGAGCAAGTTAAAGAATGACAAAATCATGTGCAATACCTCTCAACAAACAAAAAATAGAGCAAATATAGATAAAATGCTCACAATCAAACCCAAAAAATCACACAAATGGTCAAATTTATGTCAAAGCCAACATATTCAACATTCAAATTCATCATCAAGACTGGCATAAACTCACTACTCATACCCACATCTCGATTGCATTAATCATTGTTCAAAACAAAGAGCTAACAAGGAAAAGAAAATGCAAAACACCAACTAAAAGCATAGCCAACCCTCCCCTATCCCTAAACCTTACATTGTCCCCAATGTAAGAAATATAGAAGCAGAAAAAGTAACAAAAGGGGACAACGACACTACCTTGAACACGGAGGAGGGAACCAACAGACTAGGGCTCGAGAGGAAAGGGTGGGCGAAAGCCCACGTGGAGGAAATACTATGCCAAGTTCTGAGCCATATGGGAAATCTGACACTCTACCGCTCCAATCGAGAATCCACCTGATGCAACTGAAAGTGGAGATCGGATAAATGTCTCTCCCCAGAAGGTGGTGATAGCGCAGAAGAGGAAGGACCAGGCATATCAGTAGCGCACCGCCAGGTGGGAAGAGGCAAATTTGGAAGTTGTCCACCTCAGACGAAGCTGGATCGAATCCGAAGGAGTGAATTGGAAAACACCATTGACCTGCTGGACCAAACCCATCTTTTTCAAACAAACTAAATCAAAGGGTTCCATAGGACAAGACAAATGCAAGTTATAATTATTCAAATCCAAAACCCCAAGATTAACAGCTAAATGAGTAATATACAACCCTAGAATTAATGGCTTGTTCTTCTTGGTTAGGACAGTTCGGAGATGGAAAGCTAACCAACAGGCCAAGTTCACTTTAACTTCAGCAATCATACACCAAATGAAAAAGAACTCAGGTTTAGACAAAATTCCATAACTATCCTTTCTACCCGAGAAACTACAAGCCATAAAATGATGAAAATAACAAAACACGGGGTTCTTCAAGTAGGAGGCCTTAGACTGGTTAGGATAATAAGAATGGGTATCAACCGACAAATCCTTCCAGTAGCCATTGTTATGGGAGAAAAATGGCTCAGTAAATTCACAAGCACTCTCCACATATTCAGAAGACTAAAAATAAGGCACATCAATAAAACCAAAAGCTAGGTTGAATTCAGTGATAGACTGCTTGGATTCGTTACCCATCAAAAGATAACGAATCACATCAGGAGTCATCACAGAAAAGTCATCAGGTAAATTAAATTCAAAAGTGGCAAAAAATTTCCAATTCAACTCAGTAAAAGCAGGCAAGGTAATGGCAGCATAATTGGTCCAACCAATAGCAGCTATCCTCCTAATGACCTTATCCCTAATGTTCAAAATATCAAGTGAGGGCCATGGATGAATTTACAAGGAATTATTTTCCTTGTACAAGCAATTGCATACCATTCTTTATCGGCAGCCTTGGTAAAGGTCAAATGGCCGCCGAAGTGGGAAGGGGAAGAAAGATGAACTTCTTTATTTTTTCCAAGGCGAGACCGGGGACCACCCGAAGTAGATGTCTGGGAAGGTTCACTTAAAGGAACAGTGGGTTCTTGTGAGGAAGTGGACAGTTGGGTTTTCTTTTTATCTTTTGTCTTAGCCATTGACTCAAGTAGACAAGGAAAAAGACAAGTCACCACACAACAGACAAGAAATGGCAAGACAAAATGTAGACAGGGTCCCACAAGTTCAACGCCAACAATCCAGTGAGGTTCGTGTCAATCAAATCCATGGGGCAAAAGCACACACGTGCTAAATATCAACCAACAACAACAAGGGGATCCAAGATAAACACAGCAATTTCCCTAAATGTCACCCAATTTTCTGACAAAAAGTGGCACCAACGAGTCCAAGTTATCTAGTGCAGCAAACCAAACCAACTGACGAAGCTAGACGCATAACCCAAGAGCAATGAATATCCATCCTAAAAGCTACCAATCATGGTCAAAAATAACATAATTTAGTGACCGGCGGTAAGCAAACTCAAAATGGCTACCACTGCATGGTAGCAATGAAGGGCATGGCGGGGGAGGCGAGAGTCGATACTAGCAGGCTACGGCTACGCATGGTTGTGGGGTAGCAGATCAAGCGGGTAGCAGGAGGCTTCAGCTTGAATGGTAGTGAGGACCTTGGTGGCATGAATGGAGTGACTGGAGAACTTGCTGCGGCTCGAGCGGGTTGCTGAAGGCTATGACTGGAGATGACTAGCACGGGCACGACACAGGAAGTGAAGTGGATGGCTGGAGGCTTCGTCTCACGGTGTGATTGGATTGACTGAATCGGTGGCTCTAGCATCGTGATGCAAGTAACGGAGGTGTCAGCTGGAGGTAAACATGCGGAAGACTGGTCAATGCGTTGGCGGTGTGAGTAGCAAGAGTGCGAACTGTCAACGCAGATGACTGCAGAACTAGAGCAGTGACTGGTGGTTGGCACGAGTAGCTGTGGCATGGACAAGTGGATGGATGGCGTGGATAGTGGCTCAAGAAGCAAAGGCGGACAAGCTCGACGTGAGACGGTAGTTGGTCGGCAGCGCGGAGAGTAGCGATGCAATGGTGGTCAGCGATGCGGCTAGGGTGGAACGGAAAAAAAAAAGAAGAAAAGGAAAGAGAGAAGAAAGAAAAAGAAAGAGAAGGAAAGAAACAGCGGAGGAAAGAAAATGTTTTTTTTTTTGGTGCACCAATGCACTAGGCATGGGTACGTCTAACTACCTATGAGTCTTCTGACCAACCATCGAAAATTGTATTCCTTAAACATGACCACAAGACGTGGGCACACCTAACTAGTGTCGAGTCTTCTAATGAAACGATTGAATTTTGTTCCTTAGGCGTGACCACCTAGCATAGGCATGCCTAACCAATATGGAGTCTTCTGCCCGTAGACGAAAATTACATTCCTTAGGCGTGCCTGATTGGTGTGGGCATGCCTCACTGGCGGCTACCTATCACAAGAAAATTTCACATTCCAAAGGCAGTTACTTACTTAATGAAGTATAGAAAACACAAAATAAGGAAAATCATAGATCTTTGGGTTGCCTTCCAAGTATTGCCTTTGTTTAAAATCTTTGGCTAGATCGAGCCCAAAACTTCTCAAGTTGCATAAATGGGATCCTCAAGATGCATGAATTCGACTTCTTCCACTTCAAATCCTTTATAGTAGGGCTTTAGGCGATGACCATTCACCACGAATTTCTTCTCCGTCTTCAAACTTTGAATTTCAACTAGGCCATAGTGAAAAATATCAGTAACTACAAACGGACCAATCCAATGTGGAATGGAACTTACTCGGGAAGAGTTTAAACCTAGATTGATAAAGGATAACTTTTTGGCCTACAACAAATGTCTTTCTAAAGACTTGTTGATCATGGAAAATCTTGTTCCCCTCTTTATAAATTAAGGCATTCTCATAAGTCTCATTTTGGATTTCCTCCAAATCTTGCAGTTGCAATTTTCGATGAACTCCACCTCCTTCAATGTCCATATTGCATTGCTTAACTGCCTAAAACGCCTTGTGCTCAAGCTCGACTAGAAGATGGCATGGATTCCCAAATACCAGTCTGTACGGTGACATTCCAATGGGCATTTTGTAAGCCGTCCTATAAGCCCACAATGTATCTTCGAAACGTGCACTCCAATCCTTCCTATCTGGCCTGACCATCTTCTCCTAAATTGATTTGATTTCTCGATTGGAGACTTCCACTTGGCCATTTGTTTGAAGGTGGTAAGATGTGGAAACCTTATGAAGAACACAATACTTCTTGAACAATGCAGCAATCGCCTTATTACAAAAATGTTTCCCCCTATCACTTACAATCGCTCTTGGCATTTCAACATAGACAAAAATGTTAGATTTGACAAAATCTACAACCACTTTGGAATCATTAGTTCGGATGGCTTTTACTTCCACCCACTTAGAGACATAATTGACTGCAAGTAAGATATATAGAAATCCAAAAGAAGAAGGAAAAGGACCCATAAAATCAATGCTTCAAACATCAAAAATTTTAATAAAAATTATAGGGGTTTGTGGCATTTGATCTTTTCGAGAAAGATTTCCTACTCGTTGGCATTTATCACAAGACTTACAAAATGAGTAGGCATTCTTAAAGAGAGTTGGCCAGTAGAATCGGCTCTCTAGCACTTTACGGGTCGTCCTCTTGGGTCCAAAATGACGTCCATATGCAAAAGAGTGACAAAATGTCAATATTGAGTGAAACTCAGTCTCACTTACACATCTCAGCATCACTTGATCGGTGCCTTAGTTCCAAAGGTGCGGGTCGTTCCACATGTAACATTTGGTATCACTTCTCAACTTATCCCTCTTTGCTGTTGGCTAACCTGTAGGAAATTGGTTAGTAACCAAATAATTGACAATATCAGCATACCAAGGAAGAGAGGGATTAATTGAAAAGAGGTGTTTTTCGGAAAAAGACTCCCTCAGTAGAAGATCTTCTTCGGCGATTGGTATACGACTTAAATGGTCGCCTACCAAATTTTCTGCTCTTTTCTTATCTTTGATCTCCAAGTTGAATTCTTGGAGCAATAGAATCCATCGAATGAGCCTTGGTTTGGCATCCTTCTTTGTCAATAGATATCGCAAGGCCACATGGTCAGAAAAAATAATAACTTTAACTCCCAACAAATAAGATCTAAACTTTTCTAAAACAAAAATGACAGTTAAAAATTCTTTTTCCGTGGTGGAGTAGTTGAGTTGGTATTAGAGATCTTGACGCATAGTAGATGGCATGGGTTGCTTTTCCTACTCTCTAACCCAGCACTGCTCCCACTGCATAGTCACTAGCATCACACATGATTTCGAAAGGTAAGTCCCAATTTGGAGGTTGGATAATGGGTGGAGATATCAATAACTCATTCAGTTTATCAAGTGCTTGTCTACACTCATCATCAAACTCAAAAACCACATCTTTTTGTAGGAGTTTGAATAGCGGTGCTCCAATCTTGAAGAAGTCTTTGATAAACCTGTGATAAAAATCTGCATGCCCCAAGAAAGAACATATCTCCCGCACACTTGCGGGATAAGGTAGACAAGATACAAGGTCTATTTTACCTTTATCTACTTCTATGCCCTTAGATGATACGACATGCCCTAAAACTATCCCGTGCTCAACCATAAAATGACATTTCTCCCAATTAAGCACAAGGTTAGTTTCGATGCATCTCTTTAAAATTAAAGCCAAATTATCCAGACAATCATTAAAACTATCCCTATATACACTAAAATCATCCATAAACACCTATATGATCTTTTCTACATATTCAGAGAAAATACTCACCATACATTGTTGGAATGTAGCAGGAGCATTACATAGTCCAAAAGGCATTCTGCGATAGGCAAAGGTACCAAAGGGGCATGTGAAAGTTGTTTTCTTCTGATCCTATGGCGCTATTGCTATCTGAAAATACCCTAAGAGACCATCTAAGAAACAGTAGTAAGCACGATAGGCTAATCTTTCTACCATTTGATCTATAAAAGGGAGAGGGAAGTGAGCCTTCTTTGTTACCGCAATTAGTTTATGGTAATCAATGCATTGGCTCCAGCCCGTAGGTTTATAAACTGGGACTAGTTCTTCTTCATGGTCTACTTCTACAATCATGCAAACTTTCTTAAGAACCACTTGAGTTGGACTTGCCCGTGGACTGTCAGAGATGGCAAAAATGATACCTACGTCCAAAAGATTGAGGATCTCCTTTTTTACCACCTCCATCATCAACGGATTCAGTCACATTGGGGTTGCTTGATAGGTTTTGCATTTTCTTCTAGTCTAATCCGATGCATGTACATGGATGGGCTAATTCCTTTTATATCTGCAATGGTCTATCCAATGGTTTCTTTGTGATCGCGAAGTACTCTAATCAATTTAGCTTCCTGACCGGGTGATAATTTTATAGATATTATCACAGGTAATGTCTTCTTATCAACCAGATATGCATATTTTAGATAGGTTGGCAAGGGTTTCAATTCCACTTTAGGTGCCTGCACAATAGAAGGTAATAATTTTTGGTGAGTCTGAGGTACAAAAATAGGAGCGAGCTCATGACTTACTGAAGTAGGTGGCAATGACTGCAATGCCCCAACAATATACAACAACTCATCATGTAATTCTATATCCAAAGTTATTTCCAACTCAAGATGTTTTATTAGAGCCACTTCCAACTCATTCCTACGGTTAAATTTGAACATTTCCTGCACTAAGGGGTCAATCACATTCACAGAGAAAACAGCATTAGACTCATGTGGGTGTTTCATAGCATCAAATATGTTGAAATGAACAACTGCCCCATCAAAATACATAGTTAATGGATCCTTATTAACATCAATTTTTGTACTTGTAGTACTCAGAAAGGGTTTACCTAGCAAAATAGGTGAGGAGTTCGAGGAGCATTCATCACCCATGTCTAAAACATAAAAATCGGCAGAAAATGTTGGTTCAGTAACTTGCACTAAAATATCTTCAATTAGCCCATCAGGATAAATATTAGTGTGGCCAGCTAATTGAATTATAATGCCAGTTTCTTTTAATGGACCCAAATTTAAAGAAGCATAAATGGATTTTGGCATTACGTTAATAGGTGCTCCTAAATCCAGCATGGCATTTCAAATTCTATTATTCCCTATCTTGCAGAGGATGGTGAACATATCTGGATCTCCACAATTGGATGGAAGTTTCCTTTGTAAAGCTGCAGACACATTCTATCCTACCACTACTCTCTCATCTCCTCTTAGCTTCCTTCTATTGATACATAAATCCTTCAAAAACCTAGCATATCGTGGCACTTGCTTTATGGCGTCCAATTAGGAGATGTTTATCTCCACTTTTCGAAACATCTCCAGGATCTCTTTATCCTTGTCAGGTTTCTTTGGCTTCTCCAACGTATTAGGAAAAGATGCAATGTTAGGCTTAATCTTAACAAGATGGTCGGACATTACCTTAAAATCAGAACTTTCTCCTCCTTCTTCATCGAACTCCTTCTTAATGTGCTCCTCGCTGTTATCCTTGCGTACCATTGGTTGAGATCCTTCAACCTCTCTACCACTCCTTAGAGTCATGGTACTAACATTCTTTGGGTTGCCTTCAGGCTGAGATGGTAGTTTTCCATACACATGAGACTCTGAACGGTTAACTACTGCTGCCAAGTGACTTATTTAAGTCTCGAAGTTTTGCATGCCAGATCTCGTCTCTTGTTGAAATTGAGCAGTGTTCTGCTGAAATTGGCCAGTACTCATGGCTAGACTATTGACGATATCTTCTAAGGAGTTTTCTCCACTAGAAGATGAGGGTTGAGAGTTTTGCTGGTATTGAGATTGGAACCGTTACTACCTATTCTATCCAAAGGTTTGCTATCGGTTCCCTCCATAACTAAAGTTTGAATGATTCCTCCAACCTGGATTGTACGTGTTGGAGAATGGATACTGCCTTCTAGGTGTGGGCACGCTACCAGCCACATTAACTTGTTCAGAACTCTCCTCTTGCAGCATCGGGCACATTTCAGTAGTATGTCTGATATTGGTACAGATCCCACATGCTTTGGCCTGTTGCCCATTTCCTACAGCTAACTGTTAGACAAAAGACATTAATTCGGATAATTGTTGGTGAACAGATGAAATTTCTACCTCATTTACTCGTCGAGTAGTGAAATTTTCCCTAGAGCCGAATTGTTGTGAGTTCTCCGCCATTCTCTCAATTAGCTACCATGCCTCTTTAGGGGTTTTATTCACCAGTGCTCCACTACTTGCAGCGTCAATTAAGCTCCTGTTAGACAAGCAAAGACCCTCATAAAAATATTGAATTAATAATTGTTCACTTATCTAATATTGAGGGCATCTGGTGCAGAGTTGATTGAATCGTTCCCAATAATCATATAAATTCTCCTTCTGTTGCTGCTTAATACCGCAAATTTCCTTCCTCAAGCTTGCAGCTCAGGAGGCAGGGAAGTACTTTTCCAAGAACTTTTTCTTCAATTCCACCCAAGTAGTGATACTACCTACTGGCAGGTAGTATAGCCAATCTTTCACTGAGTCCTTCAGAGAAAAGGGGGAGACTCGTAATTTAATTTGCTCCTCTGTTACCCCGGGAAACTTTATACTCGAGCACACTACATCAAATTCTTATAGATGCTTGTTCCTCACTTGAAAGACCATGGAAGGAAGGTAAGAGGTGAATTAATGTAGATTTAAGTTCAAAAGGAGTATTCTTATTTAAACTAAGAAAAGTAATGCAAAGTGGCTGCTAAGATTAGGAGCAGCCAACTCCCTCAATGTTCGATTTCAGGCTATTGTAATCTTTTCCTCTTCAGAATCACTTGAAGAATCACTTAAAGAATCCTCTAGAGATATAACTAGTGATTGTTGCTCTTTTTGTTCTCTAGTCTCCTTTCTTAGTTTACATGCTGTCTTCTCAATCTCAGAGATATATACCAAATCACCTGTACAAGAAAAACGAGGCATAAACTAGAAAATAGACCCAAAGAAACAAAGCAAAGCAAAAAGAAATAAAATAAAATAAAATAAATGAACTCAAAAAGAAACAGATAATTCAGGCACCAATCCCTGGCAATAGTGCCAAAAATTGACAGGTGTCGAGCCTATGCAATAATAATAAAAGCCTAACTGTCAGAAATTGTAGCCAAAATTCAATTCTAGGTACTAGAGTATGGATTTTGGATGTGTAATAGGTTATTTAATTCACTTGGGCTCCAAAGAGTTTACTTAATCTGATATACCCGAATTATAAACTTACAAGAAATTACTAATTTACATACCGTGAAAAGTAGGATCATCTTCATAGGAACTGGGGAAAATTTGCTTCTTTTCAAGCGAGAAATATGGAGGGATTTTGGAGAATGCAAAAATAACTAATTAACCAAAAAATAAAGTAACTCACAAAAATAAGAAAGAATAAATTAATAATAAGTAAACTCTAGTCAAAGATCCAACTTCTCAGGCACAATCCATATATCCAATCATCGATGCAAAGTTAATTCATTCAATTCATTAATAGGCTGATTATAGCTGTCGGATAAACTCTCTAACGACTAACTTTTTCTTAGATTATGGATAGTTAAGGTACGCTCGTTAACTACCCATAACCAAGAAATAACCCTAGGTACGCCCATAGGATTTAATTTTTCAATTGCACTAAGAACTAGAAAAGCCCAAACCCTAACCAACAAACACACTACTAGGGTTTGTTCAGATTAGATCGCACGTTCCCCTAACGTGTGTTAACATTAGTTACCGCTAGTATTAATCGACTAAACAATTACGAATTTAGCAGATTAATTTGGCAGCAGATTATTAGGTTATTTTGAATATCGGACCCTTGACATTCAATGAACAAAATAACCACAAGAACATAAACCAAAGAACGTACAAATACTAAAGAATTAAACAAACAAAGAACAAATCAATTAGATCTCACAAATAATTGGGACTACGTCGTCAAATTGATCTTTGACTAGACTACAAAATTAGCCACGCATCACGAAGAAAATTCTACACAAGATTGCAAAGGAAAGGTAAAAAGTCATCTTCTTGTTTTTCAAAGTGAAATAGTGAAGGAAAAAGGAGAAAGCAAAGCTATCGCTTTTTTTTTTTTTTTTTTGCCCATCCAAAGTCTCCAGCAAGTACCAGTACTCCTCAAACTACTAGTCACTAGCAATCCTTATACTTCACGTGGCCTGGCCTCTCCCATTCCAATGAAGGAAACAAAAACTACTAATAACCTAGATTCCTATTCTATTAGGAATTTCCTAATAGAAAATCAAAAACTGCCACTTTTCTAATCTAAAAAGATTTTCTAATAACAAACATTAAAAATAGTTTTCTAATAAGAATAAACTACTAAATAGCAAAAGGCAATAAATATTCCAGCGCAGTCTCGGATTTGGAATCCGCAATTCTTTGGAAACTGCCCATGTGCGTGTGAGATCCCGACAGTCCAGATCTACAAGCATTACTTAGGCGCGCCCACGCCTAACTGCAATGAAGTCTACTGAAAAACTGATTTTCATCCCATTTTCATTGCCAATTCTTGCGATTATCACCAAATACAAAAACTAAATAGAATCTACCAATTAGTGCAATATTTAGCCCAAACAATTAGAAAATATTAACGAAATTAATGACTAAAGTGTACCCTATCAGGTAGGTCATTTCACTTGAAACACTAATAATCCAGTCAAGAAGGGTTGAGTATGATAAAGTAGACACTCGCTCAATTAACACACACTCAAGTGCCAGGTTGTCAATCAAGAGAACAAGTCATTCAAGCATTCCGAAGTACTTGGAACACTCATTTCTACCAAAGTAAAACAAATGTTACACGTCAGTTACCAAGTCACCTCCATGTTTACCTCTATGTCCTAAGATCAAGCAAATAAATGACATTAAGGTCCACTACTCTAAGTCACAAGAGGTGAGCAAAATGAACTTCCAAAATTCTACTTAGACAAGCCACATAACAATTCAGATTGTCACCCTAAAAACCCTTTCAAAATCACAAGATTTCTAGCTCAAATGATGGGAATAAAACCACATACATGCTAGATTAAAGGTTCAAGGAAACTATGGGACAAAATGCCTCGTTTATAGCTACAAATTTGGACATAAAATCATCCAAAACAGTCAGAGTTTTCCAGCACTGGCGATATTCTTTGAAAAAGCATAACATGATTTCTATAGGGTGAAAAATCATAAAACTTACACCATTAGAAAACAGACTCAAAGGACTAACAGTCTATTTTTGTGAAATTCAGCTCATAGGTTAGTCAAATTTTAGTTCCAAACATTTCAACCACAAATCTCAAACAAAGCAGTCATGATTTTCAGCAAATTTTGCAAATTTTCTGGTATGGATAGGGAGTGAGCTAGACCCTGAAATTTATACCATTGAAAGATCTTTGAGTCTAGTTTCAAATACAACAAACGGAACTCAGTTTTGAGTTTCCTAGGCCAACTTATGGTCAATGCACCAAAACTGTGCTGAGACTCCTGTGAAAATTTAAATAATGTAACAACAAAGAAAACAAGAAACTCTCTCCAATAAAACTTCAAGATTTTGAGTCAAATTCAACACACAAATGTAGCTTAATGTCATATCAAGTATTGTAAACAAGAATGGATCAAATCACTATATGAATCATGAAAAGAAAACTTAAAACTCCCTCTCTTACACGGCCTGTGCAAAATAAATTTAGCAAGAAATCAATTGAAAAAATAGGGCATTTTCACCTTTTAACCTCATGAATTTTACTCAAATCCATCATCCATGTGTAGCTTAGAGTTTTACCAAAAGTATTTAGCAAAATCATGTCAAAAATGCCAAACAAAAGCAAAAAATGAAAGTTGTGATTCCTTCAGTCAGCATAGCAGAATTTTCAGCCATGAAAATAGAAAATTTTTGAAGGTTTAACCACTTAAAACTCACGATTTTGGTTCTAATCCAATATGCATTTTAAGTTTCAAGGCTTATAAAGTGTTTTGAGCAAGATTTAGCGAAAAATTATCATGAAAAATTGAGATAAAGCTGAAATTTTGCTCCTCCCTGTTCGGCCAGCAAGCAGAAATTTTCCATCAAAATCTCAAAATATTTCTCCAACAAATCTCAAACAATCTCAACCCAAATTTCATAGCAAAGCTTCAATAACTCATCACTAACATGTCAAGAGATATATAACATAGATTCTTAACAAGAAAAGTCATCAAAAATTGCACATATATCATCTTAACCTAGGTTGTCATCTCATGAATCTCAAGCATCAATTTACTAATCATCTACTTAGAAAACAACTAAGATCCTCCACAAAATCTTGCCTTTAACCCCATAGGTCTTCTTACATCAAACATAGGAAAAGAAAAAGAGATGGTCATAGCATTTTACCTCTTTTGTTCCTAACAAGATCAAGATAAAAAGCCACCAAAAACTCCTTTTCCTCCTTTCCAAATTTAGAGCAAAGGTTGATGGTGTAACCCAAGTTTCCTCTCTCTTTTTCTCACTAAATTAGGCAAGGAATCAAGGTTGAGTTTGTGGTTTTTCCTCCCTTATCCTTCTTGAATTCAGCCTTCCTCTCTCTCTATCTCAAGACAAGAAAATGAAATGGAACAAGAGGAAGTTTGGTTGGTGTAATATAAAGCAAACTCATGGTTGGGACAATGCCACTTGTCCTATTCTCATAGGTTTTCCCAAATCTTTTTGTATTAAACTCCCTATTTTCTAAAGTTTCCTCACACACCCCACAAAACTCATACTTATAAAATTTACTAACCCCGCATACAACAATTAATAAAATCACTAATACACAAAATTATTAATTAAATAAATAAAGAAGATGCAATTCAATTAACATGAGTGAAATGAAATAATCTTTTTCTTCTTTTTTTTTCGGGTCCTCACAAATGTCATCAATTGGGGTTGTCCTTGATATTACAGCCAGTTTGAATTGGACATTGAACAATTTGACATGAAGTCAACCTTCCTATATAGTGATTTGGAAGAAGAGATCAATATAGAACAGCCAAAATGGTTCAAAGAAAGTGCGAAGGGAATCTTATATGCCATTTCAGGAAAAGTTTGTATGGGTTGAAATAGATGCCGAGACAATAATACAAAATGTTTGATTTCTTTATAATAGATCATGAGTATCACAGGACCACATCTGACCACTATGTTTATGTGAAGAATTTTTTAGATGGTGATTTTATTATTCTCTTGTTGTATGATGATGATATGTTGATTGTTGGTCGTGATGCTATGAAGATTGACAGGTTTAAAAATGAGTTAAACAAATCTTTTGCACTGAAAGATTTAGATCTGGTTAGACAAATTCTTGGGATGAAAATCTTTCAGAATAGGTAAAACGAAAAACTTTGGTTGTCTCAGAAAATGTACATTGAGAATGTATTTGACAGGTTTAATATGAGTAAAGTTAAGGAAATCTCTACTCCACTTGTGGGTCACTTCAGACTGAGTATCAAATAGTGTCCTACAAGTAAGAAAGATAAGGAAGACATGAAAAAGGTTTGTTATGCTTTGACCGTTGTTAGTTTGATATATGCTGTGGTTTACACTAGGTCAAATATAGCTCATGCTGTTAGGGTAGCCACTGATATCTCTATAATCCAAATAGAGAGCATTGGAATGCTGTCAAATGGATTCTCAGGTATTTCAAGAGAACTTCTAGAACAAATTAGAAAGGGGCTTCCACGGATGAATTTGCATCTAAAAAATAAGAGAGGAAAACAATTACCAAAATGTAGATCTCAACTAAAATTCTTTAGCTCTTACTTAGCTTAGATTAGTTTATCCACTCTTGTATTTAGCTCAACAAGGATGAAGAAGGTGATATTGAAATCTCAAATTGTGACGACCCACCTCTCCCCTAGACTGCATCCCAACTCCTCACGGACTCACTACGGTCCTCAACCATCAAACAACTTACCAAACTAAAACTCTGAGTACAATACAAATGGAATGATAGTTTACAATCCACAACATCAAATTACAACTTTGGATCCATAAATCTTCCACCTTACATCCAAAATTCGAATTACAAAAACTTGCAACAATCCCACTCCAAAGTTCTCAACCTGTTCAACATAATAAACCCCACTTCTGGGTTGGCTTCCACTCGGTACTCATTACAGTGGAAAACAAATTTAAGGGTGAGCTAAAAGTGGTTCCCAAAACATGGAAAGACATAACACATATGATTTTCACTTCAAAATTCATACTGAATATAAACAAAGAAGGAAAGCCGTAATCACACAAGAGTAGGGATTAAGTTCAACACGTAGCCAAGGTTGTCATACCAAGGGATTCGGTTTATCACGTAGCCCAAGGTTGTCATACCAAGGGATTGAGTTTATCACGCGAGCCCAAGGTTGTCACACCAAGGGATTGATTTATCATGCAAGGTTGTCATACCAAGGGGATTGATTTTATCACGTAACCCAAGGTTGTCACACCAAGGGGATTAAGTTCAACACGTAGCCCAAGGTTGTCATACCAAGGGGATTAAGTTCAACACGTAGCCCAAGGTTGTCATACCAAGGGGATTCAGTTTATCACGTAGCCCAAGGTTGTCATACCAAGGGGATTGAGTTTATCACGTAGCCCAAGGTTGTCACACCAAGGGAATTCAGTTTATCACGTAGCCCAAGGTTGTCATACCAAGGGGATTGATTTTATCACGTAGCCCAAGGTTGTCACACCAAGGGGATTAAGTTCAACACGTAGCCCAGGGTTGTCATACCAAGGGGATTGAGTTTATCACGTAGCCCAAGGTAGTTATACCAAGGGGATTGAGTTCTCTCAAGAACAGAGAATACAGGACACGTCACATCACTTCATGCAATTCAAAACAGGATTCATAGCACAAGACAAGAGATTCAAATATACTCATAATATCAGGAAAACACTTTTGAACCTTACGTCAAGAAACACACTTGGAAACCCATATACTCTTCAAAAATCATTTCACCTGCCAAAGCATTGTACTTGGAAGTGACATTAAATCGTTTCTACGAATCATTTCTTTGTGACTACTAGCAAATCATTTCACAAATCATTCGTTTGCAAACCATGGCAAGATTTTCTTTTAAAAGAGAGTTAGAACACTCACAACTCCTTCATAAATTATTTTCAATAAAGGTAAGTGCGATTGATTACACACTACCCCACTTATCAATTTAAAATCCAAAAGCATTTCAAATCACTTTGACCAATACACTTTGAATCATATTCAGAAATCACATAACATATATGGAAACTCACATCACTGGATAAAACACATTTCAAGTCAAGCAAGTCACGCACTTGAAAGTGTCTTTACTTAGAAATCATTTCAATAGTAAATTATTTCACTTATAAACACTAATAAATCATTTAGCAAGCACGAGTAAATTATTTCCTTTGAAATCGCCAGTAAATCCGTTCATTTGTAAATAGTTGAAACATAGTCTGAAATACTTACAAAAGTAGGAAAACATTTCATTTGTAAAGAATAGTAGTAATCCATTTCCTTTGAAAACAAGTTAGAATTAGTTTGAAAACAGGTTGGAACACTCACACATGTGGGACATTGCAAAAACCCTTTCAAAATTTCTTTTTATTTACAATAAGGGTAAGTGTGACAAAATACACTACCCCATCAGAGGGTTCAAGAACTAGGTTTCACTTCAAAATCACTTCACTAAACACCATTGCGATCATTTTCACATAATCATGTAACAAGTATGGAAACTCACCAAAGTAATAAAGCTCAGCCTCTACGTATGGTTCACAATCACCGCCTTACACATTCCCTAAAATAATTTAAAACAGTCAATGAGATTCAATTCATTCATTTTCATTCACTAACACGGTTCACTTTCATTTTTTTGTTTCAACAACAATTTTCCAAAACTTTCTCGAGGAAAAGCTTTCATTTCACATAACTCAATGTTCCAAATAGATTCCCTTGGAAAATCACTTTATCATTTCAAAAGAAAACATCTCACCGATATACCCATTAGCACTACAAGCACAATCTCTTTCACAAAACATTTAAGTGAGGTCTCATACCTAAAAATCACTTTTTACACGATACGTTCAACATTCACTTTTGGCTAAAACTTTCATATTAACATAAAACACTTCATATCAAGCCATTATATTCAGAAATCCCCAGAATTTAGCCAAAATACCGTAAAACCTTCAAATCCAATCAAATAGCACTTTTCACTCAAATTTCATGAAAACTACACTTTTTACCCTTTTTAAAATCCAAACACTCACTCACACACACATACACTCACATTTAGAACAATATACACATTTTTCTCAAAAGGTAAAATCCTTCGAGAACATTCACGACATTCCAAAATCAAACATTGAAATCACCAGGCATGGGTTTGGCCATAACATACATTTTCCTTCAACTTTTCAACAACTGAAAACCCGAATTTCTAACCATATCAATACAAGTTCACAATTAACAATCAAATTCCCAATCAGGTCCTCAAGTCCGCTACCTAGAGGCCACCTCAAGTCCACTACCTAGGTTGGGATTTCAAGAGCCCAACTTCATCTTTTCAGATGAGATCATTTTTATCAATATAAACCACAGATCTACACTAATCAACACTAATAAAGATAGATCTACAAGATTCGAGGTTTATACCTCCGGATCTACCAAGATCCAACGAGATCCAGCAAGATCCAACAAGATCCCTCAAGCTTTTCTCCAAGAAAGTTACTCCCAAGCTTGATAACTTCCAAGATCCCTCGAACCCAGCTCAAGATCTTCAAGATCTGTCGAAGATATCCGTCACCAAGTCCAAGATCGAGCCCAAGATGATCACTCAAACTTTTCTTTCCTTCCTTTTTCCTCTCAAAGGTTCGGATCTCCCTCTCTCTCCTCTCTCCTTGGTTCGGTTGGAATGAGAAGGAAGAAACCAAGCCCACAATCCATCAATCAAGTTTCATAGAGTCAAGTTCTTGTGGGAAGAAAAGAAAATGGAAGATCAATCTCAACTTACCTCTTGTTTTCTTCCAAGAATTTCAGCCCAAAGCTTCTTCTCTCTCTCCTCTTTCTCGGCTGCTAGGAAGGAAGAAGATGGTGGTGGTTGATGGTGTTTGAAGCTTCAAGAAGAATGGATGAAAATCTATGGAGAAAACTTGCTCAATCTCTCTCTTTTTCTCCCTTCTCTCTCCAGTCTCTCTCTCTAACTCCCCAAAGTTTCAGCTGAAAATGAAGTATAAGGGTGCAAGAAGTCAAGGCTTTATGACCCAAAAGTGCATTTCCTTATTTTAAGGGAAAAGTGCTTTTGGCACTTTATGTCGCCACACGTCATACTACTTGTTTCTTTCATCCCACACTGTCTCACCATAATAATATTTCCAAAATATCACTACACATGCTCGATTTCAAGTCCAAGTCACTATTCACTGCGGTGGAATAATTTTAATAAAATTTACAAACCACACACCGGCAAACTTTTGTGTAAAATTCTCTAAATTGAGAAATAATCACTTTAAACATATATTCACTCATATTTCAATTAATAAACACTTTATAAATAATATTATACATTTTAAAAATAAAATCCGAATTTTGAGGCCCTTACACAAATGACAATGATTTCTTCTTTTCAACTTTTTATTGTTGTATTTGACTCCTAAATTTAGTTAATACATAAGTTTGGATCTTGATTTTCATTGCTTTATAATTTTCTAAGTTTCATGCTTAGGTAAGCTGTAATCTCTATTTTGTTTGTTGATCTGGACTTGGTTGTTGTGTGCATCATTTGAGCAAATTACTTCATGCATTTGGATTTCATGTTTGCAATTACTTGACTACTAATTATAAACCGTCTGAAGTATCGGATGATGAACTAAAAGTTATTATGCAATGCTAGTTTCCAAAAGTATGAAAGTAAGGGAATACACGCACGAAAGTAGAGGTACATTTTTTTGCCTTACCATATAATTTCTTGACCCAATGAACCTGTAGCAAAAGCAGGTTTCACAAATATTAGAAAATTACACCATGCAATGCAAAAAGATAAAATATAGTAATCGGATCATTTAACTAGCATGGGTAGAGAGAAAACCGATTATAGGAGTTTTTTTTATTGTAGTTTTTATTTCATTTCATTACATACTTACATTGTAGATTTACTTGCTTTCACATGCGATCATATAAATAATAAATGTGTTCAAAAAGTATCAGTGATTGATCAATCTTTTTTATAGAATGGACACTCGACTTTTTACTGTACTCTTATACGCACTGTACGCTTGTAGTAACGAATGTTTGAATATAATTGTAACTTCATGTCATGGAACCTCACTAGTGATCTAATTTATTTATTTATTTTTTGTTTTTCTCAAAAGTATGCTATTTTTTGTTTGAAATCGTACATCTACTGGGTGAATTTGGTTGTTTCTGTTTTATTAGGTATTTGGAGACATACAATTTTGCATTGAGTTGTAGGTTACTCTGCTATCTGTCTGCACCGTTTCCTTTCTCAACAAAGCGATATCAGAAAGGCAATTATTAATCTTATCGGATGTCCCCTGAAGGGGCCGGCAATTATTAATGTAAAAAACAATTATTAAATGTACGGTTCAAAATGCATAAGAGAGACACAATCTGAAAGAATCAAACCTACTCGGACAACGATCGGCTTCCAAATTAAAGATGGACAACCAGAATCACGTGATCAAAGAGTGGTGCAACTGCCACTCAAGAAGCACTCAATTGTTTATCACCTCGTGAATCACCCAGTTGATTATTTTCTATCAGTATCCACCATAAAAGAGGCAAATTAAAGCTCAGAAGAAATGTAAGAATCGATGTCCAGAAACCATTATTGTGCATAACAAATTTTATACAGAAACAGTACCCACCACATCGGAGCCCACTCCGAGTTCAGAAGAAATATACGGTTGGTGAGGAATCAATCCCAAGAAACCATCGTGGCGCCCAAGACATTATTTTTGGAGAAAAAGCTTAATATAAAAAAGAAATAAGTAGACGGACAATCATAGAGTGAATAAATCAAGTTTTCCACTCTCCACGCATCCCACATTAGCTTTCCAATTCTTCTCACAGAATATGCAATTGAAAAACAGAACGTAGTGGCTTCACGTGGGGTTGAGATCCTTACTTTTACTTTCCATTTCTCTATCCATTTTTTATATTTACACAACAAATTTTTTTTTACAATAATCTGTTTATGTCAATAATTTTATTTTCACAAGTAAATCAACATACTTAAAAATCAATCTCATCTATGAATGTTTTATTATTCAATTTGCACAAAACGTTTTGACATGCAAAATATAACCAATTTATGATAAAAGTTGTAAAATTTGATCCAACAGTAAGATTTGCTCAATTGAATCTCAATTCTGGTGTACACTTTAAGTTTGATTTTCAAAAATAATATCATAATTATGTTTATTTAGGTGTAATGGAGAAAATTATGGAGAGGATCCTAATCTATTTCACGTGACTCGGCCAAATTAAGACTATCAATTCTGTTAGTATTACCAGAAAAAAAATCACATAAAATAGTTCCTTACATATTGGTTTTGTACGTTTTGTATCGCTCACATATGAAATGATGATTTTTCATCTCTTATATATTGATTTTGTGACTTTTATACACCTCACATATCAAATGATAATTTTTTGTCCCTTACAAATAAAAAAAAAGAACATTTATAATCCTTAGTTCATTTCTACTAATATTCTTGTTAGAAATAAATCACATGCATTTCATACCTTACAAACTTTAGGAGCAAAATTGAAAGATCACGGAAAAAAAGCGGAAAACACTACCCTGACATTTCTTTCTTCTTTGTCTTCTTGCACTCTGTCCAAAGGTAGGCCTTTTGGAGCCTGCCTACTGATCCGACTGCCTGACAAGGCAGTAACATGCGTTTTTTTTTTTTTTTTTTTTTTTGGGTTTTTTGGTTTTTTGGTTTAATACATCTACTATTCGTAGTATACTGATTCCTGCATGTTTACTATAAATACCACTATAGCATAGTAATTCACAAGTTCATCTTACTATATTTTAAATAGAATTTGATTTACTACTTCTCCTATCCTGGGTGTCTACCTGCCTATTATCTATCAACATATGGCTGATATTTTCACTGTAATAATGTTTCTAGCAAAGCAAATTTTTCTCAAATATCAAGATTATCCCTAATTGATCAACTTCATATATTTTTCTTTTTTTTTTGATTCATTAAGCACTAATTCCTCCTCTTTTTCTCTCTCCAATTATAGTTTTTTTCCTACTCACTCATATTAATCTTAGTTTTAATAATTTCTCATATACTAATTTTAACACGATTTTTTATTTTTTATGATTTTACTCAAAAGGTTCTTTTTTTCAAACACAACATAATTTAAGCCAAAATAAATAATAATTTAAAATGAATATAATTCCAAAAAAATAACCTTGTTTTCCATTCAATATTCATGGGATGTACAAGTAATGTAATTTAAACTTACTTTCATCCAATTATTAGAGAACATGAATAGTTGATAGCAATTAAGTCTTGCATGATAAAAATGAATACTTGATAAAAGATAATAGTCAATACTTACATGGCAAGTATGAAAGAGGAATAGATGGTAAAGTTTTAATAATATTAGTTAATTAAAAGCATGATAAACAAGCAAATTTCAAAGAAAAAGTGCATGTTACATGTCAAAAAAATTTATACTAAAGTACTGAGTTACAGTGATATCATAATGATAATTATTATTTTAAACGAAGTGCTATTTGTGAATAATAAATAAATGAATAAATAAAAATTTTTGAACTGAATAAAAAGCAAGAGGATATAGAACCAAAAAATATGTAAAAAAAGATTAAGGCAAGAATTATGTTATTTAATTTTAATAGACCTAATTAGTGTGTGAATAAGAAAGAGAGAAATGAGAATAATAGGATACAAAATACTTAATTAGAGAGAGAAAATAGGAGTAATTAATGCATAATGGATCCTAGAAAATCAATGAACATATATAAAATTGATTGATTGAGGGTAATCTTGGCATTTGAGTAAAATACGCTCTGCCAGGAAGATAATTGCTTTGACAATATCATTTGCCATGACCATATAATAGTGTTCTCAATCTAAACGAGACCAGCAAATTCCAATGACTGAACCAGGAATTAGGTGGCTATTCGGTGCTAGTTAATCAATTAAGTTGGCCAGCTATTGATTAAACCCGGTCAAACATTTGGTTTTAATCCAAATATTGAGTTTTTGATTTGTTTGTGTACCGTTTTAATTTTTTTTTTTTTTTGCTTTTATGTAATTGATATTTTTTTTTTTTGTAATTGATATGTTATTCTGACATTATCATGACATTATTCTTTTTTTTTTTCAAGCATTTGCTCAAGTCCAACCAGTTGAAGTTGAACCTCTCGACCCTGACTCTCAACTCGATTGAGTTGATGTCTTAACTTGAATTTCAAAACTCGGCAATGCATCAGTCCCAAAAATTGTCTAAATATCAAATTATCAATCAATGCATACACGAATTTTTGCTATTTTACCATAGTGAGAAGAAAATGTTTACTTTTAAGAGGATATACTATCGAATCAATACATGTTTTACTCAAAATAACAGCAATGCCCATTAAAATTTAACTTTTTGCTTCTTCATCCCTTTGAAAGTGTCATTCATTTTTGTATCCTCCGAAATGTTTGTCATTTCCAAATGGTCTGCATGTTATTTTTACTATTTGTCTACTCTTTTTATCCAACCCAAAAAAAAACTATTTGTCATCTTGTGGATGACATGCAGCTATCGTTCAGATGTTAAATTTGGCCGATAAGTTGAGAAGACTGGAATTAACATACTGCTCTTAACAAGCGAGATTTCAAAAAAGAAAAGAAAAAAAGTGACTGACAGAGTATCAATTGTTCCAGCATCTTCAAGGACTGACTCATTCAAAGTAACTAATTAAGAAGAGAAAAGTACTTGTTCACCAATTAAGCATAACATTCTAATCTAGGCTCCTGAAAATCAGTCCTTTAAGTAGGTTGTTCGAATTGACAGTCCCCTGACAAACCTCTGCCCCTGGAAAATTAAAATAATAAAAAAACCTACAATAGGGGATACATTAGCAGGAAATTGGGGAAAAAAATTTAGGCTGCAATCTAGTAAAATAAGTGTTCGAGATGCACAAAGAAATTGAAGCATATAAACCTTTGATTGTCAACATTAGCACTAGTACTCCTTCAATTTTTATTGGAATACAGATGATCAAATATGAGGCGCGGGATATAACGAGTTCTAGTATTACACATTCGGACAAGGTGATTTGAGCTGAACAACGAAGATACAGAAATCACTTGAGTTGAGCCCTTGGATACACGGATAAGAGTGCTTGATTACTAGAGTGAAGAAGTAGATGGAACCTTTACAGAGTTCTCTGCTCGGAAAAAATGGCAAACGGGAGCGGTGCCTGTTTCGACATGAAGCACTCGGAAGGAAACATGATCATGGTTCCATTGAGAGGTTGAGAGCCTGCTAGGATGCTTCATTCTGGCCTTAGGATAAGGAAGAAGGACATCAGTTAGATCTCCTAGTGATCGAAGTCTGCTACTGGCAACTGCATGCATTATAATGTTAGAAAAGTTAAGATATACTTAAACATTAATTTAAATGAGCAATTAATACTCTTAACTATTACTAGCTTTAGTATTTTTTCTATGATTTTATGGATACAACTTTAAAGAACCACTTATTTGATTGCATGCATGCTCTACAATGGCATCAATTTAGACAAGTCATAAATTTATGGACAAACTCCACTTTGCACCCGGTTATGATTGGGATTGGGAAGAGGGGTAAAGCCAGAAAAGAAGAAAAATACAATAGAGAGGGGGAAAGAGATTGAGAGGGAAATGAACGTTTATTGAGAAAGGAGAGTTCTTTACAATTGAATTCCAAGCTACTTATTCTAGTGTACATAGGGTCCCTTTATACAAAGATTCCTATTCCCTTCTAGTAACCACCATCGAAGCTAAGCAATTTGCAAGTAACAGAATAGCTAGTAATTGCCTCTACCCTTCTCTAACTAACTTCTGTCCAGCTGTCCACTAGATTCCAATGGCTAATAACCAACTTCGATAGGCTGCTTGATTTTTTTTCACTGGGTCATAACAGACCCTTGAACTTGTGATAGGGATTTTGTTTACTCCACAAATTTTAAAAACCTTGATAACCCTATATTACCGCAAGGATACGGATCGTTTATTGAGTATAGGGAAATAAGGTGTCGATCCCACGAGGAAGAGTGTCAAGTACCGGTGATTTTCAAATTCCTCTATTATTTAGACTGTCACAACAAAGATATAAAGGGAGAAGACGGTAAACAGTCCTTAGGTAGCAGGATTAAGCAAATAAAGCCAACCGCCAGGTGTCGAAGACATCCAATTGGCGGTAGAAAGGAAATAACAAGAAAACAAGTAAAGAGTTAAGATCCTAGAGATTAAGAATCCCTTGTTAAGTTAGATTAGAAGTTAGTCAAGTTTATTATGTCCTTTCTCCAATGATGTGCTAAGGTATAACTTCCTTTTGCATGCCATCACTTTCGTTAATGGTCATGTGTAGTGCAAGCTCTCATTTAAGATGAGCAAGTCACTCGGAATCTCTTTCGCCAATTCCTTAACTCCTTGGAATCTTCCTTGACCTATTTTCATAGAGAAAAGAGAGAAACAAGATAAATAAGCTCAATGAAGTTATAGTATAAAACCAAAACCAACCAACTATATTCACTACTTTCGTGAGAATATAAGTTAGTGTTTAAGAACTTAGATCTTGTTGAAGGCAAGTTTTTCATTGCTCATCAACATCAAATCATTTATAGTTGGTAGCTAATCAACCATAAAGCATAAGCACAATCTTAAACTAGCAAAATCAATGAGAACATAAATAACTCAACCACTTCACAATCACAACTACAACAAGTTCATCCTCACTCTGGGATTTGAGAGGCTTAACTAAACATACTACTACTAACTATACTACTAAACTAATGAACTAGTGAAGACTACATGCCTCCTCTCTACATTTCTACCTCTAATTCTCTCTCTGTCAAATGTCTACAAGAGTCCTATTTATAGATGAATTCATCCATAAACTTCCAGGACTTTATCATGTGAATACAAGAAAAGTTTTGGTTTTGAAAAGTCAAAGAAATTGGCTTCTTGAATCTCTTGTCTTCATGCATTTAATCCATTGAATTTCAACATCAAATGAGTTGTAATGTTGAAGCAAATTGTGTTTTGGATTTGTTATGAGTTGTTTCTTCAACATCACAAGCTTCTTCGCGACTTTCATTGAAATTGCGAAAATTGAGCTGGAAGTGAGCTGAAAAACTGGAATTCGGCTGCAACTTGCAGCTGTCATTTTTTTACGATCCTTGAGGTGGATCCGCGATGCATAGACTCGCGGATCACATCGCGGATCTGCTTCCCCTGTCTTTTGTGAGAGGGATTCGCGAGCTATTTGAAATTTCCATTTGTTGGTTCGCGTATTGACTCGCGAATCCACTTGAAACTTGCAAATTTCGAGCTTTTTGTCGTGAAATTGGTGCGTTAATTGCTCCGACTTTTATCCCTTTGATTCCTCGTTGATTGAATTTCAATTTCCATTTTCCAATTTTTCTTCCAAGCTTCTTGGCATTTATCCACATTTTCATCTCATTTGATAACTGAACAAGCAATCCTACAAAAACATGAAGATTTCACCACATTAATCCACAAAAATGCATTTTTCATCATTGAAGCCATCAAATGCAAAATTAACTAGAAACCCTAGTTCATTAGCTACAAAAATACCAAAAACACACAAAAACTACATAATTAATCTTACTAAAAACATGCAAAATATTGACTTATCAAACTCCCCCACACTTGAACCATTGCTTGTCCTCAAGCAATCAAGAATTACAAACCAACAATGATTTAAGTGTTTGTGCACCTTAATTTCATTTTCTCAAAACAAAGTAGATAACTATTTTGCAATCATCCATTAAACCACAAGTACTCATAATATCAAGTAAAAGAGAGTAATCATACCATAAATTCACGTAGCTCAATTCAATTTCTCCTTCCTCACCCAATTCCAAATGCAAAGTGAATCATATAACCAATAAAATGCTTCCTAAACCCATGATCACCTTTAAGAGAGGGATTTATTCATATCAAACATATTTTGAAATTGTGAAAATGCCTTTTGACGAGAAAATCGACATTTTTAGATGAAGATCCCTTGTTACTCAACATTTCACTTTATTTGCCTACTCTTTATTCAAGTACCGTTTGACGCGAAAGTCGACATTTTTAGATGAAGACTCCCGGTTACTAAGCACATTGGAGTAGAGCTTTCATTTTTCCTTTTTCTCTCTTTTTTTTTTTGTTTTTTTTGTTTTGTTTTTGTTTTTTTTTTCTTCTTTAACGGAAAATATAAATAAATATACCCTGAAAAGAATAATCATGAGAAAAGTACTACATTTATCAACCACATTTATCACTCTACTATGCAAAAATCAAATAAAGAAAAGAAATCTCCTTAAACATACAAAATTAGACATAATTTCCTCCATTTTACAAGATATACTTTCCTTAAATTGTAAAAATTTTAATCACAAAATAGGTATCTCCAAGTTAATTGAGAATTTGAAACATATTGATACAGGATTTTTGGAAAAATTTGGCAAATTTTTAACAAATCACAATCACATAATTCCTCCCCCATACTTAAAATGCACATTATCCTCAATGTGTAAGAAGGAATAAGAAAAAAAAGAAAGATAAGAAAGTAATACTCCCCTTGTTAACGTGATTGAATTGGTCCACTTTGCCATTTGCCATTGAATAACCTTTAATGCCTGAAAAATTTGACAAGGAATTGCAGGAAAAGGTTGAACTCTTGGATCCGGGAGTCACAGGTCGCGTTTCAGTGCACGAATTTGGCCGGATAGCTCTCAGAAGTTGATCCGCGACCCATGGATCCGCGATGCATACATCGCGTATCGATCCGCGGATGCTCAGAAAACTTCTCTGATTCTGATCCGCAAGCTTCAGATTCGCGAGGTATACCTCGCGTATCATTTCGCGGATCCTTCTGGAAATTCAGTTCTGCAATTTTTCTGCAACTGTTTCATTGGACAATCAATTTCTACTATTTCCAGAACAAACATCCTGCATGTTAATTATGCAATACACCTTCTCTAACACATGTAATATGATCAAAACAACATAATTAACCTCATTTCTTGAATCATAAACAACTAAAACACAAATTGAGGTATGAAGATGTTTGCATTTTCACTATTCATCGTGCACCAAAAAGGTCATTTTTGCATGTCTTGAATTTCCTACAAAACAAACACAACAAACATACTTAAAAACATAAAACAAAACATGCTTAAACATAAAATCACACTAACTTAAACTTGAACAAAATTGGGTTGCCTCCCAACAAGCGCTCTTTTATAGTCATTAGCTTGACTATATTCCCCTTTTCATCAAGGAGGTTTTGTTAACGCATAATCCACCAATTGAGGATGAGGTGGATCATTGAAGGTGACTCAATCATGTGAGTCTTATCAAATAATAAGAAAGAAGGAAGAGGTTTACCTATCTCAAGTGTTTCATAGATATTACCTTGTTCCACCACTTGAGAACTTATCAAAGGAATGTCCATATGGCCTTCTTGGGGTAAAATGACCTTGGAATCCATACATTCACCACATTCCTCAAAAGGGGTTATATACGCATCGTGCATGCTTACCTCTTGAGGGTCAAAATCCATTCCAAAGTTATCATCATGTGAAATGAACATTTTATCATTAAAATGCAAATAAGATTCATCATTATCATCAAAATGTAATCCACTTTCACATGCAACACTCCCATCATTAATGTTAGGGTCAATTTGCATGTCACCACATGACATAGCTTCACTCAAAGTTTGCAATTGTTGTTGTAATCTTTCATGTCCTTCATCTAATCTTTTCTCAATCCTATCAAAATGATCGGAGGTTGTAGTAGCTAATTTATCAAAAGCCACTTCCCAAGATGGTTTGGAATCATATTGAACACCATTAGATTGGTAATCATGAAAAGTTGAAGAATCATAATAACAACTTGGATTATTCCAACCATAAGTATAAGAATTATCACAATTAACACCATTTTGATCAAAATAAGAATTGTAATGCTTAAATTCACCATAATCCACATGTTGTGCTTGCATACATGTATGTGTAGCATGGTTTCTTCCACACAAGTCACAAATCACATAATTAGAATTAAAAGCATTTGCATTCCTTTTTTGTTCAAGCAATTTCATCATGGTATCCTTTTGCACATTTAATTCAATATAATCACGTTTAGCATTAATACTCCTTGTGCAATCTTCAAATGACATACCTTCGGGCATTCTTTGATTACCTCCATGGATATAGCCTTGAAAATTGTAGGGGTCCATTGCCAAGCTTCTTTCTCTCAAGCTTTGCTCCACTTTCTTGCTATCCTCCTTTTTAAAACCTAAAAATGCTTAAAAGCAAGATTAGTGAAGAAGAATAGCTAATAATACATAAACAAGAATATAAAAATGTCTAAAGTAATAGAGTTATTCTTAGCACCAATATTGAACAACTTCTTCCCCGGCAACGGCGCCAAAAACTTAATAGGGATTTTGTTTACTCCACAAATTTTAAAAACCTTGATAACCCTATATTACTGCAAGTATACGGATCGTTTATTGAGTATAGGGAAATAAGGTGTCGATCCTACGAGGAAGAGTGTCAAGTACCGGTGATTTTCAAATTCCTCTATTATTTAGACTGTCACAACAAAGATATAAAGGGAGAAGGCGGTAAACCGTCCTTAGGTAGCAGGATTAAGCAAATAAAACCGACCGCTAGGTGTCGAAGACATCCAATTGGTGGTAGAAAGGAAATAACAAGAAAACAAGTAAAGAGTTAAGATCCTAGAGATTAAGAATCCCTTGTTAAGTTAGATTAGAAGTTAGTCAACTTTATTATGTCCTTTCTCCAATGATGTGCTAAGGTATAACTTCCTTTTGTATGCCATCACTTTCGTCAATGGTCATGTGTAGTGCAAGCTTTCATTTAAGATGAGCAAGTCACTTTCGGAATCGCCAGCCAATTCCTTAACTCCTTGGAATCTTCCTTGACCTATTTTCATAGAGAAAAGAGAGAAACAAGATAAATAAACTCAATGAAGTTATAGTATAAAACCAAAACCAACCAACTATATTCACTACTTTCGTGAGAATATAAGTTAGTGTTTAAGAATTTAGATCTTGTTGAAGGCAAGTTTTTCATTGCTCATCAACATCAAATCATTTATAGTCGGTAGCTAATCAACCATAAAGCATAAGCACAATCTTAAACTAGCAAAATCAATGAGAACATAAATAACTCAACCACTTCACAATCACAACTACAACAAGTTCATCCTCATTCTAGGATTTGAGAGGCTTAACTAAACATACTACTACTAACTATACTACTAAACTAATGAACTAGTGAAGACTACATGCCTCCTCTCTACATTTCTACCTCTAATTCTCTCTCTCTCAAATGTCTACAAGAGGTCCTATTTATAGATGAATTCATCCATAAACTTCCAAGACTTTATCATGTGAATACAAGAAAAGTTTTGGTTTTGAAAAGTCAAAGAAATTGGCTTCTTGAATCTCTTGTCTTCATGCATTTAATCCATTGAATTTCAACATCAAATGAGTTGTAATGTTGAAGCAAATTGTGTTTTGGATTTGTTATGAGTTGTTTCTTCAACATCACAAGCTTCTTCACGCAGCTTTCATTGAAATTCGTCTGAAAATTGAGCTGGAAGTGAGCTGAAAAACTGGAATTCAGCTGCAACTTGCAGCTGTCATTTTTTTACGATCCGCGAGGTGGATCCGAGATGCATAGACTCGCGGATCACATCGCGGATCTGCTTCCCCTATCTTCTGTGAGAGGGATTCGCGAGCTATTTGAAATTTCCATTTGTTGGTTCGCGTATTGACTCGCGAATCCACTTGAAACTTGCAAATTTCGAGCTTTTTGTCGTGAAATTGGTGCGTTAATTGCTCCGACATTTATCCCTTTGATTCCTCGTTGATTGAATTGCAATTTCCATTTTCCAATTTTTCTTCCAAGCTTCTTGGCATTTATCCACATTTTCATCTCATTTGATAACTGAACAAGCAATCCTACAAAAACATGAAGATTTCACCACATTAATCCACAAAAATGCATTTTTCATCATTGAAGCCATCAAATGCAAAATTAACTAGAAACCCTAGTTCATTAGCTACAAAAATACCAAAAACACACAAAAACTACATAATTAATCTTACTAAAAACATGCAAAATATTGACTTATCAACTTGTATCACTTTTTTACTTTGCACCTTAAACTTCAAATTTTGATGCTTTACACTCTAACTCTTAATTTTAGATATTTTGCACTCTAAACTCTCCAATTTATTTTATTTAAATCCAATCAACAATAACTTTAGCAAAATTTATGTTATAGATGATTCAATAAATCAATGATAATGTGCTAGAAGTAGTCAAAAGGTGCTAAGGTATCGTAACAGAAATAAAATTACATATTGTCATTAGTTTGCATCATCTTTTATTTTATTAATTTTGCTAATAATATCAGCAATTGAGACCTTATAAATCAATGATAATATTCTAAAAATGGTTAAAAGAGTTAACGGACCATAGTTAGAACAAAACGGCACATTGTCATTGATTTTCTCCACTCTTTATCTCATTAATTTTGAGAAGGTAGTCATTTATTGGATTTAAATTGAATAAACTTAAGAGTTTAGGGTGCAAAGTGAAAAAGTGATACAAGTTTTGGAGTGTAAGTGGAATTGCCCTAATTTTAAATAAGTATACTCTCTCCATCCTATTAAAATTACCATACTTTGCTTTTTACTTTGTCCCAGAATTATTATTGATTACCAAAATTACAAAACAATTTTCACTCCACGTCCCGCTCCACCTTAACTTGGAGGCAAAAAAATTTGTGTGATTATTATGGGCTCCACGTACTAGTAGTAATCAATTGTTCGTCAAGCTCAAAAAAAGATGCAATATGAGTTTCAAAAAATATTCGCATGATTATTATATATGTTTGTGAATGAGAGATCTTAAATTTAGAACATCCAACTTACAATTACTCCCACCATACAACTCAACCCAACATCCCCCATGTGTACTTATTAATGCATGAAAGCGCAAGATCCATCATTTTTGTCTTTTCAAAGACTCTTGAAATCTTTTCAATTGTGACCCAAATTCAACAAATATCTCTCTTTAATGGTTACTGTTGATAAAAAAATTTCTTTCTGATCAATGAACAATTTTGTAAACAAAACCTTGCTGGTAAGAATTGAATAGGATGCTCAGGCTTTTAGTCATGCAAAAACAACAGCAACACGAGGAGATCCATCACTTTCAGGAAGCCCTAAAAAAAAGAAAAGAAAAGAAAAGAAAAGAAATCCTATAATCCTGTTTGCAATTGACTTCCTATAAATCGCTCAGTCTAAACACCGTTTGATCAAAAATTCATTAAAACCAAGAACAATAAACCTCAGCTCTCTCTCTCTCTCTCTTTAATATTAAGAAAATGGTGGTCACGAGCAGTGGAGAATTTCAAGTGGCTTACGATCCTAGAGCTGGTGTAAAAGGACTAGTTGATGCAGGAGTAAAGCAACTTCCTAGCATTTTTGTCCATGATTTTAAACGTCCAGAAGACAAGCCTGGTGCTAAGAAGTCTCAGCTTTCCATTCCTATCATAGATATTGCAGACGTCAACCAGGATGCAGCTTCCCTGTCGCGCATCATCAGTAACATCCTAGATGCAGGGGAGAGATGGGGATTCTTTCAAGTGGTTAATCACGGAATTCCAGGTAGTGTCATGGACAATATGATCAATGCAGTACGTAAGTTTTTTGAGCAAGATGTAGAAAAGAAAGCTAAATACTGCAGTGAGGATGTGACGAATATATTCAGATATAATAGTGTGCCATCTGATGGGACTCGACTAAGGGGTATTGCCTGGAGCGACAGGATTGTTTCCTCATTAGATCCTCTTCCACAAAACTTTGAAGCACTACCTTTGGAGTTCAGGTACGTAAAACGTATGTTTTTCCTCGTTTGTCTCGTATGCGACATCACTTGATTGGTCTGCTGATATTGTGTCTGAAGAGTCAAGAAGCTCTTTGACACTAAAATGACATCTGATCCCACAGCAGGCTTTTCATGAGATGGATAAAGATAACAAAAGTTATGACATGAGTAAACTTTGCAAATCTTTTGCTGATCCATTAAAAATATTAACTTATCTCTATAATCAGTTTCTGATTTTGCTATACTGCAGAGATCCAATGGTGGAATACACAAGCCATCTTAAGATATTGGGCAATACATTATATGGCTTGGTCTCCAAAGCATTGGGACTTAAAGCAAGCCGCCTGGAAGACATAGGCTGCACTGACGGGCTTGCTTTCGTTGGTCACTATTACCCGCCTTGTCCAGAACCCGAAAAAACTCTAGGGAGTCTGAGCCATACAGATATTGCATTCCTGAATATAGTCCTACAAGACCAAGCAGGTGGTCTTCAAGTACTTCACCATGGTGAATGGGTTGATGTCACTCCCTTGCCTGGAGCTCTAGTAGTAACCTTTGGAGATATGATGCAGGTGTTTTATTTTCACGCTAGCCATATTTGATCAACTTGAACATCTTTACTTGTGTTTTTCGGCCGCGGAATAATCATAGGATATCATGGGACAGTGACCCTTCTTGATGGGTAAATTAAAGTCTACACAACTTGCATTTTTTTTCCTTTACTTGTCTAATTCTTGGAAATTGAAACTGATTTCAGTGGTTTTCCTATTACATAATTCCCGGAAGAATGGATGACTACTATTCCGGACTTACGAAAACCAGCTCCCCAAGGGCTTTCAATACTATTGATTTATCCATAAAATTTTGGGTATTTCTATCCCATGATATTTAGATACTCACGAACCTTTAAAGTCTTGAGCAATTAAAAGTAAGACTGAGAGGGTTTTGCGAGAGTCTGTGGCCTTCAAAATTAAGTATTGGTGATGCTACTAGAAGCCTTTACGAAGACTGCAAAATACTAGCCAAAAGATGTTCAAAATGCTAATTTACATAATCCATGCTCGTCAAGTTAGAAGCTAAAGAATCCAAGTGGGTTAAATTTTAATCTGTTTCCTTCGAATTTTCCTCTTGTGCAGCTAATAACAAATGGAAGATTCAAGAGTGCCGACCATAGAGTTGTGACAAACAGGCTGGGTCCTAGAACTTCAGTGGCAAGCTTTGTGGGACCTCAGTACAGCGAAGCATATGAATCACGAATATATGGGCCGATCAATGAGTTGATATCAGAAGAAAATCCCCCGGTTTACAGGGACACAACTATAAAAGAATATGCAGAATTCTACTACTCAAACCTGACAAATAAGGGTGGGATTTCTGCACTAGAACACTTCAAGATGTGAAAGCTAAGGTTGCGGCCAGGAAAGATCTACTGCTTTTGTAATAGTTATGTAACTGTGCAAAGCAGCCTATAACCGTAGCAAATAGATTGCCATATGCTTTTAAGAAAGAAACTTAGAAAATGAAGAATAAAACTAGCAAGTAATTAATGAGTAAGTTTTTTTCTTCTTTTATGCAAAACTATTTGAAGGTTAATCTTCATGTTCTTTTGACGGACATGAGTCAGAACTTCTTTAAGCTTTATGTATTGAAATCCTTTCAGATTTTTGGTTGATATTCAGCACAGAGAATATATTTGTGGACAATACATATTGTTACAATGGTTTCAAATATTATAATGGCTATTGAAATAGGAACCTAAAAGCTGCGGACAAAAATGAGTTAGAAATGTTAAAAGAGAAAAAGAACTACCAACACACAATCTATAATCGTGAATTCGTTATTCTTGATTAATAATGAGTCGCTATTGGACATAATTATGCGCTAAAGTAAGTCAAAAATAATTATTTTTGCCTTCTCTTTTGTTGTGAACATGTTTTGAAAAGGAATTTTAAAATCCATTTATGTGCTTTTTCATCTTCCAGCAGCGTACACTGGTGTATCAACCAATATAATACGAGATTGGTACACTGTAAGTAATCTGGAACGGCGACGTTCATGACCATGACCGCAGTCGGAGTTTTGAACTATGAGTCCCTTGGGCTTCACGAGGGATGTCTCCAGAAGCAACTTTATGTTGGGATTAAATTACACATAAACCCCTGTAACTTTTCATATTACATGACTCTCTTAAGATTTTAAATGATCTTTATACCTCTCCTATGATTTTGTGTAAAGTAAAAAAAAATGGTAGAATACATCAAGATTTCTAGCAATGGAGCCAGATGCATTCCAACAATGCATGTGAAGATATCACATATTTGTTCGACTCCCCTATAATTTGTATAAATATCTTTTTTTTAATCTTATGGAGAGCGTAACACCCATTAAATTTTCATGAATATTCACTTTATCTCATTGCAGTTTTCATATTTAGCTTCCCTTATATTGTTTTGCAAGGTGATCAAGTTATTATTCAATTTAGTGTTTAAATAAGGACAATATTAGTATTTCAACTAATAATATAACAGTGACTATTTTTCATCAAGTTTCACTTTATGTGAAACTATAAGGTGTTATATGAATATTTTAAAACTTTAGGATGTCATGTGACAATCTATGAATGGGGTTATGTGTAATTTTTTTAGAATAACTTTTAGAATACCACAAAAGTAAAATTTGTTTTATGGACTGATGAGTAAACACAACATGAGATGATGAGCAAACGTCGAAATTATGTGCCTGTAAATGCATTAGATAGCCCTTGAACATCGACCATTGGTGCAAATATATGAAAATCATCTCCCCTGAAAGCTCCTTACCATCGTTTCTTCTGTTTAATGTGGTTGAATAATTGTATGACGCTGTAACACTAAAATGCTGATAATTGAAAAAATAAGAGATACAAGTTGACGGAATGGTATCCCAAAAGGAACCATAAAATTTTTTAGAAAATTAACTCTTAATTTGTACGTCAAAGCAAGTTTGATATACCCTTTATTGCCTAACTTGCAGGTCGAAGATGCTGCTTATTGGGTTCCTAGAAAGAAAGGGGTTCACTCTATTGAGTCAACTTTAGATAAATTAGTTTATCAACCAATAGTTCCCTGGTATAGAGTAGCTTGGGGAAAACTTCATGTGTAAGGCATGCCTTCATCTTATGGATGGCATGTTGGAAGCATTTGGCCACTAAGGACAGGCTCATTCCTAGGCGATGGTTGTTGATCCTATTTGCTAGTTTTCCTCCTTTGATCTTGAGAGTTTATCACATCTGTTTTTTTTGCTGTCCTTTCATGAGAGGTATACAAGAACATGTACAACAAAAATGTCATATCAAATGGCTTCTGATTGAGATGGAGGAATACAGTGGATGGTTAGTGTTGGGAAAAGGGTACCGGTGCAGGCAAAAATTATATCAGAATTATCTAAGAACAATTCACTCTTTCCCTAAGTACTAATTAAAATAGGAATAAATCAAAATCACCAAACAACGATATCAACTGTAACAGTAAAATGCAGGAAAATAAATGGCACAGGACACCAAGATTTTAACGTGGAAAACCCAAATTGGGAAAAACCACAGGACCTAGTCCAGTCAAAAAACTCCACTATCACAATAATAATGGGCATACACAGGTCTATTCGGAGCATCCGAATGACAGAAACATCGCCAATATCAACCAAGTAAATTTAGAATAATTTCGTCTCCCAAAAACTACAACTGCCAAGAAATTGGTTTGGATGGATGTTACCACACGAAGAGGAAATCTAAAATTGACACAGGTAGATGAGTAGAGCTTGATGAGGGGATCGCGTAGGTAAAATTTCATCTCAATCGGGATTCAAATCGCCATCTAATCAAGGCCAAGAAGTAGCAAAAGTTTCTCTCTCTCCAAGTTTTTCCTCAACTTTCTCTCTTCGTCCTTTTCAAGCAACTGGCGGTTGAAGCTTTGTATGATCAATTGTGTTTTTCGTGTCTATCCTTCTCCAATTTATAAGCCTTAAGAAGGCCAAAAAACATCTAATCTAATATAGATTAGGAAAACAAAATAATATAGGTTTGGGTTTTGTTTGTTTGGCCCACCAAATGGGCTGGACCAAACAAGCCCAACAATCTCCCCCTCCAATTCATTTGGGGGGTTCCACCAACCCTGCTTCCTGTCTGCAAAATAAGAGTTTCTCCTTGGGTAACGCCTTAGTTAACATATCTGCATCATTGTCATTTGTGTGAACCTTCTCAAGTGTCAACAATTTGGAATCTAGCACATCCCGAATCTAGTGATACCTTACATCAATATGTTTGGATCGAGAGTGAAATGTAGAATTCTTATACAAATGAATGGCACTCTGACTGTCACAGTAAACACTGTATTTCTCTTGCTTCATGCCCAATTCCTGAAGGAATTTCTGCAACCAAAGAATCTCCTTGCATGCTTCAGTGATTGCAATATACTCTGCCTCCGTATTGGATAGGGCGATACACTTTTGCAACTTATTTTGCCATGACACTGCTTCCCCTACAAAAGTCATCAAGTACCCAAATGTGGACTTCCTATTATCAAGATCACCTACCATATCTGCATCGGTGTACCCATCTAGCATGGTTTTGCCATTGCCGAAACACAAGCACAATTTTGGAAGTTCCCTTGAGATACCTGAGAATCTATTTAACAACATTCCAATGCTCTCTACCAGGATTAGAGAGATACCGGCTGACTACCCGAATAGCATGAGCTATATCTGGCTTGGTGCATACCATAGCATACATTAAACTACCGACGGTCGAGGCATAAGGAACCTTCTTCATGTCTTCTTTGTCTTTCTCACTTGTAGGACACTGCTTGATACTCAGTCTGAAATGACTTACAAGTGGAGTAGAGATTTCCTTAGCCTTACTCATATTAAACCTGTCAAGTACCTTTTCAACATACTTTTCTTGAGACAACCAAAGTTTTCCATTTTGCCTATCTCTAGATATTTTCATCCCAAGAATCTGTCTAGCCGGACCTAAATCCTTCATTGCAAAGGATTTGTTTAACTCCTTTTTCAACCTATCAATTTTCATAGCATCACGGTCAACAATCAACATATCATCAACATATAGCAAGAGAATAATAAAATCACCATCTGAAAAATTTTTCACATAAACGCAGTGATCAGATGTAGTCCTTTAGTACTCATGATCTATCATAAAGGAGTCAAACTTCTTGTACCACTGTCTCGGTGCCTGTTTCAATCCATACAAGTTTTTCCTGAGACGACATACAAGATTTTTTTTTTTTCATCTTTCTTTGAACCCCTCCGGTTGCTCCATGTAAATTTCTTCTTCTAAATCACCATGTAGGAAGGCTGTTTTCACATCAAGTTGTTCTATCTCCAAATTTAAACTAGCTGCAATGCCAAGAACAACCCGGATTGACTACATCTTTACCACAGGTGAGAAAATTTTTTGAAAATCTAAACCTTTCTTCTGACTGAATCCTTTCACAACCAATCTTGCTTTGTACTTTGGTTGTGAGGTATGCTCTTGAGTTTTCAATCTATATACCCATTTGTTCTTCAATGCTTTCTTGTCTTTAGGCAATTTCACCAAATCGTAGGTATGATTCTCATACAAGGATACCATTTCCTCTTGCATAGTTTGCAACCAGTCTTCTTTCCTCTCATGTTCAAGAGCCTTACTGTAGGACTCTGGCTCCCCTCCATCTGTCAACATTACCTACTCATTAGGATTATATCTGTTGCAAGGTCTTATCTCTCTAGTAGATCTCCTAAGTTCAACTTGTGGTGGTGAAGGTGGAGTTGGTGGCGTCTCTTGTTCAGGTTCATCAGTAACAGGATCTTCACCATCAACTTCCTCTCTTTGCTCTATCTCATCTCCCCCATGATCAGAATCAACCGGTGTTGGAACTAGATCTGAATAAATAGGAATGTCATCTGAGGATTTTGACTTGTCATTTTTATCAATATCTTCAATGGTTTGATCTTCAAGAAAGACAACATCTCTGCTTCTGATCACCTTCTTTTCAACAGGATCATATAATTTGTAGCCAAAGTCTTCATGCCCATAACTCAAGAAAATACACTACTTTGATTTCATATCAAGTTTTGACCTCTCATCTTTAGGAATATGAGCAAATGCCTGACAACCAAATACTCTCAAGTGTTTGTAGGACACATCCTTCCCTGTCCACACTCTTTTTGGAATATCACAATCCAAAGGAACTGATGGGAAAAGATTGATCAAATCAACTGCGGTCCTCATTGCCTCACCCCAAAAGGATTTTGGCAGTTTAGCATTAGAGTATACATCGACACATTGCTAATGGATCTATTCATCCTCTACTCCATTTTCTTGAGGAGTTTTGAGTACTTGTCTTTTCTAGTCGATCCCATGGGACTTACAGGAACTTTCAAATGGTCCCCTATATTCACTACCATTGTTATACATTACACACTAACTTTGTTTGCGGTTCCCTTTCAACTTGCTATGAAAATCTTTGAACACATCAAAACCTGGTCTTTGGATTTCAAAGCAAAACATAAACTTTTCTAGCAAAGTCATCAATAAAAGTTACAAAATAAACCACCACCAATGAGATCTATCTTTCATATAGCAAACATCGGTGTTATTGCACCAACTCTAATGGATTTAATTTTCTAGATGGAGAAAGTTCTGAAATGCAACTACGTGTTCCCATAAATCACGGTTAATGATTTAAGTGCATTACCTCTTACTTCAGGTAGGAGTTGCTTGCGAACAAGTGTTTGAATCCCTTTTTCACTCATGTGTCCAAGTCGTCTATGCCAAAGGTCAATGGAGGAATCACGAACTGCGTTCACTTCTCCCTTCCCCAACTTTGCTTGCATCAAGTAGAGGGTATTTTGTTTCCTTCCTCTGGCAACAATGAGAGTTCCTTTGCTGAGTTTCCATTTGCCTCCACCTTGTGAACTGTGATAGCCCTCATCATCAAGTTTTCCTATGGAAACAAGATTAAGTCTCCAATATCGGAACATGTCTAACATTTTCAAAATTAATGGCGCAAGATTATCTGTATCCAAGTATATGTCTCCCATGACAATAACTTTGCATGGGACCTCATTTCCCATCTAACATAACCAAGTCTCGCCGGTGTAGGGTTGAAGAAATACACCGTGAGGGGTAAAATGGAAAGATGCACCAGAGTCAACTACCCAATCACTGTCATGACAAGTAATATTAACATGACCATCATCACAGAACACAAGCATATCATCATGGGCTGCCACAACCGCTGTAGTCTCCTCTTCATCTTTTTTCCTTCATCTTGCTTTTTCCTTTCTTCTCAGCTTGGTCTCGTTTGTAAATTCTACATTCTCTCATATAATGCCCTTTCTTTTTGCAATAGTGGCATGCATCATTTTTCAGTGACTCAGACTTGCCTCTGAATTTGTCATTCTTGTAATGGGGTCCCCCTTCCTTCCTTCTTTTCTATCACTACAGTTTGGGATTCACTGATAATTTCTTGTTCTTTCCTCCTGAGCTCTTCATTCATCACAGCCTCTTTTGCTATGGTCATGGTTAACACACCATTTGGAGATGAATTACTGACAGAGACTACCATTGTTTCCCAACTATCAGGCAATGAACTGAATAGTAGTAAAGCCTGCACTTCATCATCTAAATTCAGATTCAATGTAGCTGTTTGGTTTATTAAGCCCTCGAAATTACTCAAGTGTTCAGTCATATCTGCACCATCCTTATATTTCATTCGAGTAATCTACTTCAAGCCAGAGGCTTTATTTAAACCAGTTTTCCTTTCATACATGCTTTCTAATTTCTTCCACAGTATATCAGCTCTGGTGTCATTAGCAAAGTGTTGGAATATTGTCTGACCAATCCACTTTCTAATATTACCAATAGTTTTTACATGTATGTATTTTCATCACTCATATCACTTGGTTTAGCCTTATCTCTAGAACAGGATCAAACAAATCTCTACAGTATAAATAATCTTCCATCACAGGTTTCTAAATTGAATAGTAGTTGCATTTAATTTTATCATGCAACCACTATCGAATCCTCCATTTTAATGGATTTCTTGACATTAGCTTTTCGATACCACTTTTGGGAAAAGGGCGGTGCAAAGTAAAAATAATATCAGTTATCTCAGGACAATTCACTCTTTCCCCAAGTACTAATTAAAATAGGAATAAATCAAAATCATCAAGCAATGATATCAACTGTAACAGTAAAATCCAGGAAAATAAACGGCACAGGACACCAGGATTTTTACATGAAAAATCCAAATTGGGAAAAACCATGGGACTTAGTCCAGTCAAAAAACTCCACTATCACAATAATAATGGGCATACACAGGTCTATTCGGAACATCCGAATGACTGAAACATCGCCAATATCAACCAAGTAAATTTAGAATAATTTCGTCTCCCAAAAACTACAACTGTTAAGAAGTAGGTTTGGAAAGATGTTACCACATGAAGAGGAAATCCAAAATCGACACCGGTAGATGAGTAGAGCTTGATGAGAGGATCACATAGGTAAAATTTTGTCTTAATCGGGATTCAAATCGCCATCCGATCAAGGCCAAGAAGTAGCAAAAGTTTCTCTCTCTCCAAGTTTTTCCTCAACTTTCTCTCTTCGTCCTTTTCAAGCAACTGGCGGCTGAAGCTTTGTATGATCAATTATGTTTTTCGTGCATTTTTCCTTCTCCAATTTATAAGCCTTAAGAAGGCCAAAAAACATCAAATCTAATATAGATTAGGAAAACAAAATAATATAGGTTTGGGTTTTGTTTGTTTGGCCTACCAAACGGGCTGGACCAAACAAGCCCAACAATTAGCAATTACTCAGGAGAGTCATTTGGTTGCTCAGTCAATAGAATTGCTTTGCTGCTGTTGTGTATGAGCTCTGGCATTATAGAAACCTAACGGTATGCCAAAATATCCAATTCCTACCTGCTATGATTACTGAAAGAATCATGGCTGATATTTGGAGTATAGCTTCTGGATGGAGGACTTCAAAGAATGCTCCAAGTGATGACTTGGCATCATGTTTGGCTTTTAGAGTATCTTAGTTTATTTTTTGTGAAAAATATGAATATATACTTTTGAACTTGTACAGATCTGTTCTCTTGATATTTCATGTAATAGTTGAGGGAACTTCTTCACTCGTGTATGCTTATTTTTTATATCGATAAAATAAGAATACTTACCCAAAAAAAAGGGAAGTTTGGTACAGGAGGAGGTTGCTACACAATCTCTTTGGACCAGTCAATCGAATTTGTTGCATGCCTAGTATGCCTTAGTTATCTCCTTAGCTGTCTTAGGCAGTTTATTTGTTGTCTTCTATCAGTTTTCATCTCTTTGCAGTTTAAGTTTCTTTATGATATACAGCATTAGTGATAGAGCCTCCAAAAAATAATAATAAATTTTGTGATAGATGAGTCTATGTCGTAAAAATTGTGCAAGTTGCAGCCACCTATCACTTCTCACTTTTCATGAAACTTTGATGCATGTTTTTGCTACTACTTTGGGGATCAATAAACCTCTTTTTTGACTTTGAGAAGCTCCAAGAAACATCAGATCAACCTCAAGACACAAGCCACAATTATTTTGGTCTTGCACTTTTGTATCTTGCAAGACAATAAATGGGAGTAACCTTAGTTAGTTGGAGAGCTTTTTGTTCTTGCTAGTTTTATAGTGTGTAGAGAGCTTTGAGGGAGAGGAACATTTGTCCTCTCAAGCAAAATGTAGTCCTTATTAGATGTAGTGGTGGTAAGAGTAGGAGCAGAAGTTAGATAGTTTTCCTTTTTCTCTTGTAACCGTCCAAGGAGGCCAAGAATTAGGAGAAATCCTTTGTGTAATCCTGATGCAATGGACTCAAGGACAAGAAGTTGCAGAAGGAGCTTTTGTTTCTTCAATATGAATGAGCAATCTCTTTCCTTTCCTTTTTAGTTTTTGTTACATTGTGTATGATTATATGAGTGACCTGGGCTCCATTTTTGTATATATTTTCATTATGTCTAGCTAATCTTTTGCTTGGGGATGGATGAAACATTGACTTGTGATTGTGGTTAATGATGGTCAATCCCATTGATGCCTTGTATTTGACTGGTTTATATATTTGGCCTTAACACTTAGGGTTAACAAAAGAAATGTAAGGAGTAGGCACAAAAAAGTTGTGGTACACTTAGGTGGGTATTTGCTATACTTTTCATGAAATAGATGCACCATTCACTTTGGATCTTGCACAAAAATAAGGGAACCTTAGGATTGGTAGCCGGTTCGCCGCTAGAGTGACCCTAAGGCAGACATGTGCCATTAGTGAGACCCTAGCCATTTGACTCTCTTTCTCAGTTAGGTTGTGGATTCTACACCTTATAGCCTTGGGTTAGTTGATTTCCACCTTTTTTTGGGCCTGTTTTTACTACTTTCATAGTGTAGTTATTTTGCTTGTTTTGTGACTTTCTTTGACAGTCTAGATAATAGAGCAAGTTTAAGCCCCTAGTAATTGCGTCTAAGTGCTCCTTATGAGTTTGATAGTTTATGCCTCTGTACTTGCTTATGACCCGTATCTTGCAGATACGTGTGTGGGTATTTAAGAATTTATAAATGAAATACTTGACTATAGAATTGAGATTATTTTAATATGCATACCTGAGCACTTCAATTATCATATAGATGAAAACTCTAGTGGCGAATGGATCAACATGTATGAATTTTTTGGTCAAGTAGGATTAGCCGTTGAACTGTGTGCAAAGTACAAGCATGCTCAACTCTTATTAGTGAAGATGAAGATGCAAATTAAATTGCAGTTGCACTTGAATTATACTACTATGCAGGAAACAATGGTGATTGAAACTCATAATGACATTGGAGATGACAAAATTAAGAGTTTGATTTAAGAGAGACATTGTTGACAAAAATTAAACCGATCATATTTAGAAATTCAGTAGTTTTAGAAGTTTATATTTTTATTTGGAAAATAGATTAAAATTAGGCATCAAAGTTCGTTTAAGAAGTAGAGATGGATTGTATTTAGATATTAGTATTGGAATAGGTTACATGGTTTTAGTTGTCTATTTAAGGATTTAAAATCCTACATTTGTAGTTGAGGAAATTTGACCGTCAATAGTACAGTAGTTGTTAATTCCTCCAGTACATTCTCCGTTGCTCTTGGGATTGATCAGCCAATAGCTTTGCTGTTATTCTTTTTTCTCATGTTTTTTTGACTAATCAAAGTCCAAGACTTAATTGATATTGCAAGTTTGGTTCTTAGTTTATCAATTATTCATCATCTAATATTTCAAGATGATATATTTGCTTCTGTTGCATTTTTTTTTTTGGCTAACATCAATAACAATGAAAATAGTAGAGCTCAAATCATGAAACTTCACATTTTCTAAATAAAATAAAACATGAAGTTCAAATAACTTGTCCGTGTAGAGAATCAAAGATTCATGACAACCTTTAACTGCTGCAGAATTATGCAGCCTTCTGGATCGTAAAAATGCAATACTTAAGTAGACCATTCTTGCATCTTTCAAAAGCTGATGGCATCATCAGTGCTTTCACACTCATTTGCTTCCATCCTATTAAGGAAATGCATCAAGAAGATTGAGATGAGAGGGAAAAAAACAAGTTGTAAATCATACATACATATATATATATATATACCACATAAGATCCACGTTAGGAATAAAATTGCAATGCTTGACAAATAACCGTCACTTAACGATAAGGTCTAACATAAGACATAATCGCCTTCAACGATAGCGTCAGTTTCCTCATTTCTGAATAAAATGGAGCAACATGTGGAGACCAGTCTATAAATTATGATCCCAGATTTTGACAATTACAAAACAATTGAAGAAATCAATTTAATGTTTTCCATTGAGTATATTGGCAGCACAGGTCATTACTGCAAATGGTGCAATTGAAGAACTCAATCAAAAAGGAGCAAAGGACATTAAACTCTGTCGGACACTCAATAACACGTATCGAACGTCTGATAAAAGTCGAGAACACTCCATCGAACACTCAACCTGAAGTACTGGACGTCCGATAGATAGGGGAAATATCAAACACTCGTATCAGACGCGTATCAGCATTACCGGACGTCCGATGGTATTCAAGTAAATTTCTGAGCTCTCTGGTTGCTATCGGACATAGGCTTCATCGAATACATAAACATGTATCGGCCGTTCGATAAAGATTGAAACTGTGTTTCGGACGATTGCATCAGACGAACAACATTGTGGCGGACGTCCGACAGCCCCAACGGCTAGTTGACTCTTCAGCTGTCTTCTATCCGTTGACAACCATTATCAATGCACTTTTTGGTCCCCTATAAATAGAGCCTTGTCTGAACTTCATAGTAACTTTTGTACACTTAGAATACAAGTTCTTAAGAGTGATTTTAGCAAGAATATACTCTTTGAGTAAGAATTGTAGTTCTTGATAGTGTGAACTAGTGAACAAACTTTTCAATTGTGAGTGAATTCTTCAATAGTGTAGCTTTGAGAGGGTTGTCCGAGTGATTTTAAAATTTCCTAACTTGACTAAGTGTTGCTTGAGGTAAGGAGGAAGTGAGCATTCCATTGTACACAGGATTGGTTGAAATTCATCAAATTGAAGTTGCTTAAGTTGAGATTTGTTCTTCAAGCTCAAGAGGAGTTTTGAAGAAATTTGGTTTGACTACTCTCATCCTTATTTACAGCTTACTTTACGATTCATCTATTGCTATATCTTCTATCTTTCTTGATTTCTATTGTTCCTTCTATGATAACTTGATTGTGCAAAAGGCAACAATTTTTATTGTGAAAAAGGGGCATCACTTGATTAATTTTTAACCAACCTAATTCATCCCCCCTCTTCGGTTGTCTTTGGGCCTTACAATTGGTATCGGAGCTTGGTCTCCTTGAAATTAATCTCAATCAGCTTAGGAGTAAAGATGACAACCAACAATGCTATGTTTGTAGAAGGACAATCAGTTACTAGACTACCTATGTTCAATGGTTCGAACTATGTTTTTTGGAAGGAACGAATGATCATCTTCTTACAATCTATTGATATTGATTTATGGTTTATTGTTAATGAAGGTCCCTATACTGCCACCATTGATGATCCCATTACTCATGTTCCTTGATTCAAAACAAGGAATGAATTGACTCATGAGGATAGGGCTAATCTTACTTCAAATGCTAAAACCATGAATATTTTATATAGTGTATTAGATACAAATAAATCTATTAGGATTAAAGGTTGTAAATCAGCTAAGGAAATTTGGGATAAGTTGAAGGAAATTCATGAAGGTAGTGAAGATGTAAGAGAACAAAAGAAGTCTATCTTGGTCACTAAATATGAATCATTCAAAATGGAGTATCATGAAAATGTAGATAAAATATATTGTAGATTTAATGATCTCATCAATGATTTAGAAGTGTTAGATAAAGATATACTCTTGGTGAGAAAAACAGAAAAATTTTGAATGCTTTACCTAAAGAATGGGAAAATAAAGTGATGCAATTGAAGAGGTAAAGGACTTAAATTCAATGTCCATTGAGTCTCTCATAAACTCTCTAACATCTCATGAGTTAAAGCTCAAGAGCAAAGTGCAGGATGAAGAAGATGCAAGGGCCAAGAGAAGCATTGCTCTAAAGGCATCCCAAGATGAGGATGATTCAACCTCATTGGATGATGAAGATATGGATGGTGATGATAGTGATTTTGCCCTCATCACTAAAAGTTTCAAGAGGATTCTCAACAAAAAGGGATTTAGAAAAGGAGGACCTAGCAATCAAAGCTTCAACCAATTCAACACAAGATACAAGGGAAGACAAGATGCAAACAAAAAGTAAGGAGATAAATGCTTTGAATGTGGACAGCTTGGTCACTATGCAATTGACTGTCCGATAAAGAAGAAGAATGAAATGAAGAATGAAAGGAAGTCAAGATTCAACAACTTCCAAATCACTTGGAATAAGTGCAATTCGGAAGGTGAAATTGAAGAGGAAGAAGAATCTATTCAAATAGCCTTCATGGCAATTGGTGACAATGAGGTAACATCACTACAAGAAATTTGGTCTTTAGTGACAACTGATTCTCGTCACAAAAAAGTAAAAAGTCATCACTAATGACTTTTATTGACAACTTATTAGTCGTCACAGGGTCGTCACTGAATGCCCGTCGGTAAAAGTATACACTGACTACATAAAAGTCATCAATGAATATATCACTTTTTGTGACAACCACGTTTGTCAGTAAATGTTTTATATTTAGTGACGACAAGCCTGCTTGTCAATAATGCGTGAACCAAAGTCGTCACTAAAAGTGAATAACAACTCAACCATGGTTATTAATATGATTCAATTACTGACAACAATGCTGTCACTAAACCCCTACAAACAATGACAACATTTTGTTGTCAGTAGACATTTTAATTCAGTGACAACAATTGTTGTCAATAAAGATGCCTATTTCATTAATAATGAGCTCTTGTCACTAGAGAAATATAATTCAATGCCAACACCTTATCTGTTGTCAGTGTGCCATTTGATTATTTTCCTACTACAGTAAATATCTACAAAATTGAACAACTAATAATGCTTAATAGATAACAAGTATATTCACCCATTACAATAGAAAATGCCAAAATATCCTAATAATCATTGAAATATCATAAATATATCCAACGTCACATTACAAAGAGTTTGACAAGTAGTATTAGATTAACTTTGAGTCAATAAGTTAAGGAAGCAAGGGAATAGTACAAAGTGAGTCCAAGTCCAAAACATTTCTATGCTATCCAAAATATTTCCTAAGAATAAGATAGCGCTATAACCAGCCTTTGAGTCAAAAGTAACCTCTGCTACTGATCTTCCAAAACTCCAAAATATGCAATATATCTGCAGTAAAGAAGTACAATTATTAGTAGAGGACAAAACCAACTTGAGATAATGAAAATCAATTAAGGATTCACTAGAAAATAAGGTATATCATTTGCTTAAATTTTTATCTAGATACGACCATGTAAAGAGCATTATAAGAGACAAAATACGAGCAAAGGTAGCTCATAAAGCTAACTTAGGTATGACAAAAAAGGACTAAGCATTTGGAATAAATCAAGTGAAAGAATGTCCAATTACAACATAGGACAAGGACCATAAAAACCCTAATTGGTAGGTGCATCTAGGATCACTATAGGCATGCATACAACTCCAGTTAAGGAAAAAAAATTTACTTATTAATGTATGCTAAGATTCTGTCCAACTCACACTTTTTTTTTCCTTTTTATTGGTCTTAGGATCAAAGATAAAATGGTCATAGAGGGGAAAAGCAATCTAAAGATGTAAAGTCAAGAAGCCAAACAAAACCATTCTTACATATTCATAAATCATCCAAAAACAATAACCATGTTGTTTCTATCAGCTACTTTTAAAATTTTGAAATAACTTGCATCCACATACAGACAGCATTTTATTTATATTAGAAGCAACTATAATTTTCAAAGAGCTGGATACATATAAGAAATAAAGACGAATAGGTAAAGATTGTCAAGGCATATTAATGTATCCACTAAGATGTAAAACAGCATTCAAATTTCCTAAATAAACAACAAAAGTAACAAGGATTTACTAAATTCTTAAAACCTGATACACATTAATATTGTTGCGGGCCAAGAACTAATGTTCAACAACTTGTGCTATTTTTCAATTGCAACAGCCAATATATCTAAAATAAACCTATGTCTTAGTCACAATTCAAAGTCTCATAAATAATAGGAAAATACAAGAGCATCACATTTACAAACATATCTCAATCTAGACAAGCATATACAATCTTAATACATCCAAGCAACATATAGCATGGATTACTTGAGACCATTGCATAGCCTTCTCTACAAAAAGTTCCATCAAAGTTGATGGTGTTTCAGCACTTGAATCTATAGCATCATGGTCCTGTCACCATGCAATGAGAGAACAAGTCAGGCTGGCTGCTTATTCTCCTACTTGCAATTCATGAAATAAATCCAGCTCGTGGGTACAGGAAAAAATTGTCAAACAGGTAAGTTTAAAATTACTATATTGCAGATAAACAAACACTAAGATTAAGACCAACAAAGAGAGTGGGACACACACTAATCAAATTCAAAACATGACAATTGACAACCTTTCCCAAATATCAGCAGACACTTTACCTGTAACATTTCTCCAGAAAAGTAACATCGCTCTTAATGACCCAAAATTGGGCCATATCAAATATATCCCAATGTCATGGAAGATGAAAATTCAGCTAGGTATTCCTACAAAAAGCTACTATCTCAATAACTGGGTTCTACAATTTTTCAACAGTACAGAACACCAAAACCCTATAGATAAAACAAGAAAAAATAAAGCATCTGTACTTGTGAAACTTTTCACAAGCATTTGCATCCAGCACTACCACTTTCATAATTCTACATCAAAAAGATGCCCAATCATGAAGCTATAAGGTAGCAGATATAAAAATACAGCAAAAATCAATTGAAAGCAAGAAGCATAATTCATGGCATGCAAGATGGTCAAAATTTTTGAAGTAGTAACCTGATAATCGGGAAAGTCACTGTCAATTGCTGCCTCAAATTGTGCAATAAATTTATCAAGCCCATCATTACCAATTAGCAAAGGAAGGCAAAGAACTTTTGCTAATGAAGATGTCATATACCATTCCTTCTGTAATAGCAATAACAAATCCATTCCAATACGCAGGCCTTTAACAAGTGATCCAAACACTTTAACCTGCAAGAAGACAAAATTTTGAGTGAGCATATTGATTAAGTGCTAATGATAGATCTTGATTGTACAAGGCAAATATTAGAGAGGATATTTGCCCGTAAACACTAATTGATGAGCACTTAACATGGATAAGTCGTACATGTAAAATAGGTCATGGACCTCAAAAGAAAACATACAGTCACTCTGACCACACATGATCTCCCCTACCGAGGGAACTAAGTGTCTTTGCACTTTTGCATAAGTCTCAAATGAAAACATGTCCCTGACAAGGCATTCTCATGACAATACTTTTTTGATCCCACTGTCTAGAAGATGCGAAAGAATAGCATGAGAACTTAATTTAAGCATTGATGGGGAAAAAAATATTATCATTGCCTAGAAGCTTCATAAAAACTCAAGCTAACTAGGAATTATGGTTTGCACTACTGTGTCCTCAAAAATAATATTGCATTATTCATCAATAGTTAGTTAAAAAGAAAGCACAAATCTTGAGCTACCGATGAAAGATGCAAGTGTGTGGGCACAAGAACAAGCAAACATACACAAGCAGAAACATTCAAGCAGTTTCACTAAAAAGCAAACTTGCAACTGATAATTGACAGGAGGATAATTGCAGTATAGAAGAATGTGCCAATTCGCTGACGAGAACTTAAAAGGTGAAACTGTTGTCACAAAAGTACTTTTCAATGCTTTCATGCCTCTTTGGACAGTCCTATAACAGATTTGAGTAAATGATTATCAGGATAGGGCTCAGCAAGATTAATATTTTGGCATATGACAGCTTTTTGCTTAGTTTCTACTAGCTCTACTTAAAAGAAAACTAAAAATCAGATGCAAAAGCAATTGAATAGATTTACCTTGACTATCAAGTATCGCTTCCCTAGGTGAGACCTAAAAGTCAAAACAAAAACAAAAAGAAGACCAATCATTCCCACAAAATATCGCACATACAGCATATAACAGAAAATTAAGACCAAGAAGCATACTTGCATCAACAAAGCCCCCAAAGCTACATAAGAGCATCGTCACCCATGGAACCAACCCAAAATTTTAAAGCGACAATCGACAAAAGCAAACCCAAAAGAAGTTGAACCATTATCAGACACAATCCTAGATCTGAATGAAGCAAGATGTTAATCATTTTATGATTCTTATTTGCAGTGAAACTACCCTATCTAGCTTTACTTGTACAACTTTTACCAAATTTGAGAGTTCATGAGACTTTTTTGGCTACACCATCAGTAAGAACAATATTGTAAAGTATTGAAAGCAAAGAAATAGTTTTTAAGCCAACCTCTGTTATTGCACGAAGATGTATAGCATTTGGCCCAATGTTGCCCTTGGTCATGTCAGATGGTGTGAGAATGCCAATTAGCTTCCTTTGAATAAACTAAAGCCAGCATTGTATGCCATGAATTTGAATGACTGTTGCACACAGTTTACCAGAGACTATACAATGATAGACACAAGTCCATGTGGATAAAAGAACTGCATAAACACAGGTCCATTTCAAACTTACAGAAGTAGAACCTTGGGATTTTGCTTGTTCTGAGGTCTCCAACTGCAAAACATTTAGAAATTCACCACCATGAGGTGTTCGAAATCCTAGCTACTAGTCTGTTACATTCACAAAAGGCTAAAGAAAAGAATTAGATGCATCAACACATGCAAGCCACTACTAACCATCATTGCCAAGTCGATGTGTTCCCAAGCAGGCCAAGAGGCAGAGGATAAATTTAATCCTCTAAATTAGGGCCAAAATTTCCCCCAAAATTATAAATTAGGGCAAAGAAATTTGGGGATGAAAAGAGTAATCATGTACAAAATAAACGAAGGCCAGTAATCCATAAACACAGATTTGACAAAAATGCTGGTAAACATTTTACGAAAATATAAAAATCCAAGCTTTGGGCAACACCTATATGCATAGGAGAAATATGAAAGGGAGAGTGCTAACCTTTTTGGCAGAGACCTGGAGAGAGATTTGGTCTTGAATGCTGCAGAGCTACGGTTGAGTGCTGGTCTTCAATTGGTGGAGATGATCTGATGTATTTGGAGGGATAAAGGTGAAAGTGAAGTTGAAGTAGTCAGGTACTGGTCTGAAGGGGAAGGAGATGGGTGAGAGGCTTTGGTAGACACTTAGGCAAATTACCGTTTTGATTCTTTTTGTTTCTTTTTCCCTTTGAGACTTTCAGAAAAAATTTGTGCCACTTTTTTTTTAGTCTTGCATTTGAACAGAATTTGGACTTCACATGGTTCCCCCCTTTTTAGACAAAATTTTTGTGTTTTTTTTTTGTTTATCATTGCATTTAAAGTATAGATTTCATTGGTTGTTCGTTATTTTTGTATGACCATTGCAAATAATTTCAATATGACTGGAAAATTTGTTAACTTCATATAAGTCTTACAGGTGCTGAAATTTTACCTCAACTATAAACTGCTATTTAGAAATTAATTTATTTATATTAACTACACATCTATTGTATGATTTATCCATTTTTGTAACTGGCTTATTTTATGAAATCTTATAGATTTATGATTACTAATTACTAGGAAATAAATACAAAATTTTTCACTTTTGCCATTAATTTATCACTCTAATTCAGCTAGCAGTTCATTAGTGTAACAAAACACGTTAAATTGCCAAATTTTAACAAGTAATTCAGGAGTCCTAAAACTATATGATAGTCAAATTGTTTCATTAGAACTAGAGATGGCAAAATGCACAGGACGGGTAGGATCTTTATAGAGTTTGCAATAGAACTAAATAATATGGGTTGGGATCTAACTTTACCCATACGTATTCTGGGACTAATTTGTCTGAGATCACTTTGGGATGTGTTTAGATCCTACCCAGTACTCAACTCTATTTATCTCTATCTTTAGATTGATCCAACCTAGTTACTAACATGTGACTACTATACTGTATGTGATAGTCATTTACTTGTACACACTTGATTATTAGTTTTTTACCACAAAATTCTTCAAGTTATTGATTAATCATTATTCAAATTATAATAAATTTTCTAGATGATTAGCATAAGGAATAAAGAACTTATGAATGCCTTCTTCTTTTTCTTTTGAGATTTAGGTTTAGTTATAACTTAAATTTTGGGGAAATATAAAATATCTAAAGTAGAGAAAATATAGGGGTTAATCTATAAAATTTAGGGTGCCATAGTAGAATTAGTGTGAAAATGAGTTTGTTAGTGATGAAAAAATGTCGTCGCTAACATTCAATTAACAACTCTAACTTAACTTCTAGGAAAATAAAAAAAATTTTCTATACAATATCTTGTTCAAATATCTAATGCATTTTACAAATAGAGAAAATATAGGGCCTAAACTGTAAAGATTAGGGTGCTATAGTAGAATTAGTGAAAGTCAGTAATGAAAAGAAATTTTATAATTACAATAAATGTTGTCACTGACATTCAATGATATTAATAATATATTGCAAATGTTATAATGACAACAAGAAGTCGTCACTAAACAACTATCAGTGACTAGAAACTAAAGTCGTCAATAAATAGAATGAGCAATAGTGATGACATCTAAAAAGTCGTCACTACTACATGCTCCAAACTCTCCCGCCCTCTTGAGATATGTTGGCAGGAATGTATCAGTGACGACATAACCAAGTCGTCACTAATTAATTCACTCCCATGAGACACTTGTGACAAGATGCAAAGTCATGGGAAAAGGACCCCTTTTTGTGATGACTTTTTTTCGTCACATAGAAAAGTTGTCACTGATGACCAATTTTCTTGTAGTGCATCTTGTAACCTTTAATCCGAAAGTGATAATGATGATGATGATGATCGTGAGTCATTTGTTGAAAGATTACATGATAGCTTGAAAGAATCTTATGTTAGAAATAAAGAGTTAAAACAGAAAATTACTTTTCTCTTGCAAGATAATTCAAATCTATTTCAAGCTAATAAAAAACTGAAATATGACGATGATTGCTTGATAAAGGATCCAATTGAGTTACAACATGAACTTGATAGAAAAACAAGTCTTTGTGAAATGTTTAAGGAAAAACAAAGTGACTTGAAAAGTAGAATGGATAGACTAGACATGCTTCTTCAAAATAAGAAACAAAACTACCTTCCAAGAAATGAATTGAAACCTCATTTTAATGCTTATGAAAGGAAACTAACCTTTAGTGCAAATGAATTCACAATTTATAGAAAAAGAGGAGTAAGGTTTATTAAACCAATTCATGCGAACAATCCTACCATTATGTGTTCTTTTGTTGTCAAGAAGGTCACTTAAAGCATGATTGTTATGTAAGGAAAAACATGAAAAGAGGAATGAAATGTATGTGGTCAGTTAAACATGATTCTAACCATCAAGGACCCAAAAATTAAAGGGTACCAAATTTTCTATCTCTTGTGTAGGTGAAGATGGAAAAAGTCATAAAGGAATCAAAGTGGTTCATAGATAGTGGATGCACAAGGCACATGACCGGTGATCCATCACAATTCATTAAGCTCAAATCAAAATCAAGTGGAAAAGTGACATTTGGGGATGACATGAAAGCCAAAACGATTGGAGTAGGTGATGTTGGTAAGAATGGTGAAACATTTGTGCATAATGTTCTCTTGTTTGATAATCTAGGCTATAATTTGTTAAGTGTTAGTCAATTATGTGATAGAGATTTATTTGTTTTATTCAAAAAGTATGAATGTTTAGTTCTTGATTCAAAATTTAATATCATTTTCAAAGGAAAAAGATTCAATGATATTTATGTTGTTATTCTTGAGAAATTCGATTCTTCTACCTTTAAATGTTTTAAAATTTCAAATGAAGATCCTTGGTTGTGGCATAGAAGACTTTGTAATTTCAATATGGATGTATTAAATGAAATTTCCAAAAAGGAACTTGTTGGAGGCTTGCCTAAAATTAAATTTGAAAAAAATAAAGTTTGTGATGCATGTCACTTTGGTAAACAAACTAAAGTTTCTTTCAAACTTAAAAAGAGTGTTTCTACATCTAGACCATTAGAGCTTTTACATCTTGACTTGTTTAGTCCTACACCAATTACTAGTTTAGGTGGTAAGAGATATTGTCTTGTGATTGTTGATGATTATTCTAGATATACGTGGACTGTTTTTCTTGCTCATAAAGATGATGCTTTCAAAAACATTGTTTCTTTGTTTGCAAAAGTTCAAAATCTGGTTAGTTTACACATTATCAAAATTAGAAGTGATAATGGTTCAGAATTTAAGTATTGTGGCTTTCCAGAATTTTATGATCACAATGGACTAAATCATGAATTTTCTATTGTAAAAACCCCCCAACAAAATGGTGTTGTTGAAAGAAAAAATAGGACTCTTGTTGAAGCCGCAAGAACTATGTTAAGTGAAAATGAGTTGCCAAAATACTTTTGGGCCAAGGCCGTGAGTACGACGTGTTATGTAATGAATAGGGTTCTCTTAAGACCAATTTTGAACAAAACTTCTTATGATTTGATTTGTTAAAAAGCCAATTGTTGGCTACTTCAAAGTTTTTGGATGCAAATGCTTTATTTTAAATATCAAGGAGTATCTTGGAAAATTTGATAAGAAAACCGATGAAGGTATTTTCTTGGGCTATTGTGAAAACAAAAGAGAATATAGAGTTTATAATAGGAGAACTCTTGTGATTGAAGAAGCTATACACATTACATTTGATGAATCTAATGGTGATTCTTCCAAAAGCACTTGTATAGATGATGATGTAGGTATTCAAAAAGAATTTGAGAAGCTTACACTCCAAGAAGATAACAATGCTGAAATGGAGGAAAACTCGAAGGAAAATAGCTCACAAGAAAATCATGTGCTAGAAGAAGAAGACAAGGATGATGATCTACCAAAGGACCTTCCTATAGTTTGGAAGTTCATTCAAAATCATCCCAAGGACTTGATTATTGGTGATCCATTCGAAAAGGTAAGAACTAGTTCCTCATCAAAACCACTACTTGACAATTTTGCTTTAGTGCCATATTTTGAACCCAAAAATGTTAATGATGCCTTGAAAGATGATAATTGGATTCTAACTATGCAAGAGGAATTAAATCAATTTGAAAGGAATAATGTTTGGACTTTAGTTAAAAAGCCTCAAAATCACCCTATTATAGGTACAAAATGGGTATTTAGGAAAAATTCAATGATAAGGGTGAAATTGTGAGAAATAAGGTTAGATTAGTGGTTAAGGGATATGCTCAAGAAGAAGGCATAGACTTTGATGAAACATTTGCTCCCGTAGCTAGATTAAAATCTATTAGAATGTTTCTTGCATTTACTTGTTTCAAAGGTTTTAAATTATATCAAATGGATGTTAAAAGTGCTTTTCTAATTATTTTATTGATCAAGAGATTTATGTGGATCAACCTCCCGATTTTGAAAGTGATAAATTTCCAAATCATGTGTTTAAGCTTTGAAAAGCCTTGTATGGTTTAAAACAAGCTCCTAGAGTTTGGTATGAGTGTTAAAGTGGATTTTTGATTAAAAATGGTCTTAAAAGAGGTATTGTAGACACCACTTTTTTTACAAAACAAAAATTGAATGATCTTCTTATTGTGCAAATATATGTTGATGATATTATTTTTGGTGCCATTAATGAATGTTTGTGCAAGGATTTCTCTACTATTATGCAAAATGAATTTGAGATGAGTTTGATGGGAGAATTAAATTTCTTTCTCGGACTTCAAGTCCTTCAAACTCAAGAAGGAACCTTCATTAATCAAATAAAGTACACCAAGGAACTCCTCAAAAGATTCAGAATGGAGGATTCAAAGCAAGTTGGAACACCAATGTGTATATCTACAAAACTTGACAAAGATGAAAAAGGTACAAGTATTGATGAGAAGAAATATAGAGGTATAATTGGAAGCCTACTTTATTTAACCGCAAGTAGACCGGATATTATGTTTGCCATTTGCTTGTGTGTTCGTTTTCAATTTTGTCCTAAGGAATCTCATTTAAATGCCATTAAGAGAATTTTTCGATATTTGAAAGGAACTTTGAATCTTGGTCTATGGTATCCTAAATGTTATGAATTTGCTTTGTATGGATATACAAATGCTGATTTTGGTAGATGTAGAATAGATAGAAAAAGTACTGGTGGTTCATGTCATTTTCTTGGTAATTGCTTGGTATCTTGGTTTAGCAAGAAACAAAACGCTATTTCTTTGTCTACAACCGAAGCGGAATATGTTGCCACTAGTGCATATTGTGCTCAATTGTTATGGATGAAGCATACCTTGAATGATTTTGGTTTGTTGTATGATAATATGCCTACTTACTGTGATAACACAAGTGCCATAAATTTGACAAAAAATCCGATTCAACATTCTAGGACAAAGCACATAGACATAAAGCATCATTTCATTCGTGATCTTGTTCAAAAGGGTGAAATTTGTGTGAGTTATATTTGTTCAAAAGACCAAATCACTGATATTTTCACAAAAGCTTTGCCTCCGGATCAATTTATGTATTTGAGATTGAAATTAGGAATTTTAGAAAAGAACTCTTGAAAAATTCTTGTTGAAACTTATTAGACGTCCAATAGATATGAACGGACGTTCGACAGTGTTCTAAGTTGTTTTCCAGAAAATTCTATCGGACGGATGTGTCGAATGCTTCACGTCGTTTGGACGTCTGACACACCAATAGTCGCAGCGTATAAGGCTGTTTCTTTTCGTTTCCATCAGTCAAATATCATTTAATTCGGACGCACCTTCCCAACTGTGACGACCCACCTCTCCCTAGGGCGCACCCCAAGGTATCAGCGGCCGCCTGCCTAGCTCTCGCCAGGACTCACTCACTCTATAATCACTTCACTTATCAAATTCAAATTTGACATGATAACACTCTTAACCCAAAATAAAAGAGGGCAATGCTTTACAATACATAACATTCGAATTACAATCCATAATATATAGACTATTCATCCCTACAACCTTGTTTCATCATACAGGAGTTCTCAAAAGACATTTTATAAAAGTTCTCAAAAGATAACATCCAAGTTCTTCAAAAACATCAAAACAAGAGGAACCCTAATCTTAAGGGTAGGCATCTTCATCGAGGATCTCGTCTCCTGCTAAGGAAAACAAATGGGGAAAAGGGTGAGTTAGAAAGCTCGTGAGTTCCCAAAAACATGCAATTCACATAACAGATAAGAACATTCATTCAACAAGATTTCACTTGAATTTAAATCAGATAAGAAAGCATTTAACAATACAAGTATGGATACGGGGCTCTCAGGAGCCAAAGTCCACGTCGCTTGTCCACGAACCAGTAGTTGACACTCCGTCAACTTGTCACTATTACCATGTAGAACTCCACTTCCCTTTTACTCCTCCAAAACCCCACCGGGCCCGTTCTCCAAACAGTTCAATAGGTTTACAGTACAGTGGGTAACAGTTCAGTAGGTTTACAGTACAGTGGGTAACAGTTTAGTAAGTTTACAGTACAGTGGGTAACAGTTCAGTATGTTTACAGTACTCTCCATGAGGGACAAATCCATATGCCAAGTCCAGAGTGCTTTTCAATTCAGTGCAGTCAGTAACAGTGGTTGGTTGCTCTTTTAGGAGATAGGTTCGGTTCCAGAACTCAATCTCGAGCACAGTACAGTGGTCGAAGTCACTGGGCTCTGTGACATTGAAATAACCCTATGGCTCTTCCCTTTCTTCTCAACCTAGGCCTAGCCTCCGGCTCGAGTCGAAGGGTTCACCGATAGGTCTCAAGCATTTCCTGACCTTTACAAACACATGCAGTCACTAAGTGAAACTGTAGCAGTCATTCATTTCAATTTGCATTCGTTTCAAAGCATTTTCATAGTCGTTTCACTCAGATAAGAGTAAGTGCGATAAAGTACACACTACCCTATCTATGAGTTCAAAACCAGGTTTCACAGTACAATCACAACAGGAAACATCCTTACAGTCATTTCACATAAACACGTAACAGGCATGGAAACTCACCAAAGTAATAAGGCTCAGCCTCTACGTAAGGGTCGAATTCACTTTCCTCTTCAAACCCTAAACAAGTAAAAACAGTAGTTGAGAATTTTGTTCTTTCATTCATTAATCAAAACAACTCATTTCCACCTTTTTAGTTTTCAGTCAATGTTTTCCCCAAAAATTCTCTCAAGGAAATACTTTCATTTCCAATACGATATTTCAAACGAATCTTTGAAAAATCACTATCTCATTTCAAAACCACACGTTACCGATGTACTCACTAAGCACTTTTCCACATTTTCTTTAATAAATTACTCAGGTGACAATTATCAACCCAAAATCACTTTTAACACAAACTCAACATTTCCTTCTTGAAAATGCTTTAATATAACTTTAAAACACTTTAAACTATAACCTTTCTTACAAAATTCATTAAAGGAAATCATAACACTACAAAACCCTCAAATGACATTTTTCACCCAATTTTCATGAGAAATTCTATTCTTTATCTTTTCGAAAGTCATACACCGATAAATGTACATATCAAATATTTTCTTAAACAGAAATTCATCACAACTAAATACAAAATTTCAAAATCAAACATAGAAGTTTTCAAGTGTGGTTTCGGCCATTTTAATCATTTTTCCTTCAAACTTTTCACCAACTAAAAACCCTAATTTCTAACCATATCAAGGCAAGTTCACATATAACAATCAAATTCCCAATCAGGTCCTCAAGTCCGCTACCTAGAGGTCACCTCAAGTCCACTACCTAGGTTGGGATTTCAAGAGCCCAACATCATCTTTCCAGATGAGATTTTTTTACCAAAATCAACCACAGATCTAAGCTACTTAACACTAATAAGGCTATATATACAAGTTTTAGGACTCCTACCTCCGGATCTATCAAGATCCAACAAGATCCGACAAGATCTAGCAAGATCCCTTGAGCTCTCCTTCAAGAAAGTTGCTTCCAAGCTTGATGACTTCCAAGAACTTCGATCCTAGCTCCCGATTTACAAGATTCTTCAAGGATCTCCGTCACCAAGTTCAATCTCGAGCCCAAGACAACCACCCAAGCTTTTCTTTCCTCTCTTTTTCCTTCAAAAATTTTGGACCCAACTCTCTCTCTCCTCTCTCCTTGGTTCGGCTGAAAAGAAGGGAAGAAATCAAGCCCATAATCCATCCATCAAGTTTCATAAGCTCAAGATTCTAGTTGAAGAAAAATGGAAGATTTTTAACCACAAAACTCACCTTTCTTCCTTCCTCCAAAATTGGACCAGCCCTCTCTTTCCTTGCTCTCTTTCTCGGCTGGAAATGTGAGGATGATGGTGGCTTCAAGAGTGCTTGAAAGTGGAAGAAAGGAAGAAGAAAGAAATGGAAGAAACTAGCACTTATTTCTCTCTCTTTTTCCCTTAGAGCTCTCGGCTCTTTCTCTCTCTATCTCCCAAATGTGCAGCTGAAAATGAAGTGTGAAGATGGCAAGAAGTCAAGCCTTTTTAATGGCAAAAAATGCTTTTCCTTGATTCAGGGAAAAAAGTGCTTTTTGGCACTTTATGTCGCGTCGCTCGCGACAGTCTAACTTACACTGCTCTAGTCCATTCCGACACTATCCAAACTTATTAATATTCTCAAAATATTTCCACTTATGCTTAATTTCAACTTAAAGTCACTAATCACGCTCCGGTAGAAAATTAGAGACCTAATACGGCCAAAATCGCACACCGGCAAACAAATCGTATAAAATGCTATAAATTGTAAAATATTCAATTTAAACACAATTGTACTCATAAATAAATAAATAAACGTAATATAAACAATATTATACATTTTAAAAATAATTTGGAATTTCGAGGCCCTCACACCAACCACTCAGATTACAGAAACCAAAATTTACACTTTGACTTGAAACAAATTTCAAAATTGAAAGCACAAACTGATTCGTGAACTTGTTGCAAATCGTTCTACTTCAACATTTCACTTCAACAACTACAATCCTCTCCAACCCCAAATTTCTTCAAAAACCCTAAAACTCACCTTCCTCATCATCTGAGCAGTTTGATCTCGACATTCTCATCCAATTAGGTGTTTCAGTACTCCGCATCTCATTTCTCATCTCACTCATCACTCAAAACACACACACATCACAATGGTCCAAATTCGTGAAGGATCATCAGCCATCGGACGCAAAAGGACTCTCAGGGATGAAGAAGTGCAAACTCCTATAGCTAAAAGGACTTCAAATAGGAAGAAAAAAGGGTCTACAAGTTCCCAAGAACCTCGTAATACTCAGACTGATCCTCAGGTTTCTTCCCAACCCCCTTCATTGCCTTAGTTTATTGATGATGAAACTAAAGAAAAATTTTCTTTGTTTTCACAAAAAAGCTTCATCATTCAGAGATCAATCAATCCTTCTGAGTTCCGTAAAATTGATCTCGATTCTCTTCTCAAGATTTTTGATTTTTAGAAGTGGTCTCATATTATTACTATGCCTAATGTCTATTATCCTGAAATGCTTTATCAATTTTTTGCTAACCTTAGGAAAGGAAATCCTCATAATGAACTAAGATCACATGTTAATGGAGTAGACCTTGTTTTTGATTCTGATGTGGTGAATGGGATTTTGAAAACTTCTACAGAATTTGGCTGTAAAAGTAAAATTGCCAACTTTTTCTCCTATGAAGAAAATCTGACAAGCATCAGTCATTTTAATGTTGAAAAATTGATGTCATACTTTCAATTTCCATTTCAAACTCCTGCTGATACTAAATTAGAGGACCTTTCTCCTACAAACTTGATCATTTTCTCAATCATTTCAAACCTTCTTGTTCCTACTGATGGGCATCGTACTGATGCAAACAAAATGGAATTGTATCTCTTTTACTATTTTGTTGAGAAAATCCTCATTGACTTTAGTTTTTTCATGTGCAAGTTTTTGTTGAAATTGAGTACTAACACTAGAAGAAAGTTGTCCTATGGAAAATTTTTAACTCCAATTTTCGAACACTTTAAAGTTCCCATCATAGAAATATGTCCTAAGGATACTTCTACTTCTGTTTTTGCAAAATTTTATTTTGAAAGGAAAAATTTGAGATTTTTTGATGGTGCATGGTGCACAAAAGAGGCTACCTCTGAATCTCGTTCCAAAAGAACTCATGACACTCCTATCACCCATGGAACCTCTCTACCATTTCATTTCACTCCTGGCCCTTCCATTCATCCTAGAAAATCTTCTTCTAAAACCAATCCTTCTCAGTCTGAAGTAGTTGAATTGCTTAAGGTGCTTAAGGATCATGTTACTCTTCTTGAACATGGTCTTATGCTCACCATGTCTCCTGAACAGCAGTCTGAGTTTTTGAATAAGAAAAATTTATTGTTTCCTCTTGCTATGGATGGGGATGCTTCACATGCCCAAAAACCTCGTCCTGATCCCACTCTTGGCACTCAAGAAGTGACGGACTCTCAAACCCCTCATCATGATCCCTCCACATCTGAGAAGGGCAAGGAACAAGCCACTGATGAACCTGATGAAGAAGATGATGAAGACACCGAGGAGGAAGACCACTCTACCTATCAAATTACCAGAAGAAGGCCTAGACCGAAGGCTATATTCACTCTTTAGGCACTTTAGGATCATTTGCACTTCACCATTAGGATCCATCTCTTCTATTTTGTTCCCCTTTGTCAATGGTTGAAGTGTATAATATATTAAATACTTTGCTACTTTCCTTATTGCTACTTCGTATTAAGTATTTTTGTTGGATGCTTTGGTTATTCAGTGCTATGTTAACTCAGTGTTGCAGTTTATGTGGTGCTAATCTTGTTTTGGTACTAATCTTGGTTTTGTGGATTTGTGATGGCCGTGTATTGCATTATGGTCTTGGTTCTATTGGATATTATGGCTTTGTTTTGTGAATGGCCTTGTATTGCATAACTGATCTTGGTTCTATTGGATATTGTGGTCTTGTTTTGTTATTCATTGGAATTCTGAGTGTGAGTTGAATGGCACATTGGATGGTATTGATCTTAAATTTCTGCTATTCGAATTGTGACACATTTGGTATTGAAGATTTCAATTATTTGGTATTGAAGATTTCAAATATTCTTTTGATTCTTTTTGAGAAGACAAAAAGGGGGAGAAGGTTATATGGTTATATGGCCAGAGTATATTGGCTTATATTGGCTTGGATGGTTATATGGTTATATGGCCAGATTATATTAGCTTATATTGGCTTGGATGAATTCTTTTCTTGGCTTGTTATGGTTGGCTTGTTATGATTATAATTGGCCTGAATTTATGAATTATATTGGATGAATTTTTGGTTTGGATGAACTTGATAAAAAATATGGTTGATCTAGTAAGGGGGAGTTATGGCTTAGATATGGTCAAATGGTTTGAATACTCAATCTAAATAAATTTTGCTCAAAACACAAGTTGTGTATAATTCACAAAATGAGGGGGAGTTATATACGTATTCTTTGTCAAAAGTTTTCATTTTTACCAAATCAATTCAATTGTTTTGTCATCATCAAAAAAGGGGAGAATGTAAATCGTGATCCCAAATTTTGACAATTACAAAACAATTGAAAAAATTAATTTAATATTTTCCATTGAGTATATTGGCAGCACAGGTCATTAGTGCAAATGGTGCAATTGAAGAACTCAATCAAAAAGGAGCAAAGGACATTAAACTCTGTCGGACGCTCGATAGCACGTATCGGACGTCCGATAAAAGTCGAGAACACTCCATCGGACACTCAACCTGAAGTATAGGACGTCCGATAGACAGGAAAAATATCGGACACTCGTATCGAGCGCGTATCAGCATTACCGAACGTCCGATCGTATTCAAGAAAATTTCTGAGCTCTCTGGTCACTATCGGACGCAGGATTCATCGGACGTAGAAACATGCATTGGCTGTCCAATAAAGATCGAAATTGCCTTTCGGATGACTGCATCGGACGCACAACATTGTATCCGATGTCCGACAGCCCCAACAATTAGTTGACTCTTCAACTGCCTTCTATCCGTTGACAACCATTATCAAGGCACTTTTTGGTCTCCTATAAATAGAATCTTATCTGAACTTCATAGTAACTTTTGCACACTTAGAATACAAGTTCTTAATAGTGATTTTAGCAAAAAAATACTCTTTGAGTAAGAATTGTAGTTCTTGGTAGTGTGAACTAGTAAACAATCTTTTCAATTGTGAGTGAATTCTTCAATAGTGTAACTTTGAGAGGGTTGTCCGAGTGATTGTAAAACTTCCTAATTTGACTAAGTACTGCTTGGGGCAAGGAGGAAGTGAGCCTTCCATTGTACACAAGATTGGTTTAAATTCATCAAATTGAAGTTGCATGAGTTAAGATTTGTTCTTCAAATTCAAGAGGAGCTTTAAAGAAATTTGGTTTGACTACTCTCATCCTTATTTACAGATTACTTTACGATTCATCTATTAATGCTCTATCTTCTATCTTTCTTGATTTCTATTGTTCCTTCCTTGATAACTTGATTGTGCAAAAGGCTACAATTTTTATTGTGAAAAAGGGGTATCACTTGATTAATTTTTAACCAACCTAATTCACCCTCCTCTTAGGTCATCTTTGGGCCTTACACAGTCTGCATTCTTGATATCCTAATTATAGTGAGAACTTTGAAATTATCTTAAAAAGTCTTGAATAGTGATAAAGAAAATAATTCTATCGTTTCAAATGAGCAATCAAAAAGGTATTATCATTATGCTTTTATTAGCTCAAGAGAGCATAACTTCAGGGAATTTATATAATCAGCTGCACAACACCACTTACACTGATTTGCCTTATATATTTTGTTCCACAGTTTTTTCTCATCTGGATGCAAATCTTGCACAAGGTGTGAAAGATCCCTATGACAACAAGCAGTAGTAACAATAGTAGCTCCAGGTGCTGCCACTCGGGCAAACTCATGGACAAGCTTCAACAAGAAAATATTGCAAGTAAACTATAACAAAAGAAAATGGAGAGAAATTGTAATTGTAACGGAGGCCATGGAACACTGACAACCTTGGTTTTGTCATTTATGTGATCCGCACAATCCATACACCAAACTAAATCAAATTGTCCATCTGGAAATGGCTGGTTCAAGGCATCTTCGACTTCAAAGGAAACCTGCCACGTACATAAAAAAAAAAAAAAAAGGGCACGTTACTCCACAACAAGGCTGATTACAAATAGCGTTTTCAAAACCGGAACGGACCGGCTGGTTCGACCGGATGAACCATGAACCGTTGATGCCACCAATTTAGTTGAATGTAAAAGCCGGAAGTGAATAAAAAACAGGACTAAATCGCTAAAACCCGTTGAACTGATTTGGACCTATAAAGCCCAGTTTTAAGCTTTCCTTTTGAAATTTCTTGGTGACCCTATCCTCAAATTTTGCAACCAAGGAATCACGTGATTCCTGCCAATGATTCTTCACATTCCTATTTGAAACAAACAACAGTAAGACCAAGTATAATAACTGAAACTAAGAAATAACATGACTTAATGATTTACAAATTAAAAAAAAAAAAAAACTTAACCCTAGGACAAGTCCAGCAGTCGTTATATTTAGCCTCCTCTATCATTTACTTTTTCTTCTCTTTCTTGTCTTACTTTTTCTTCTCCAATTTTTAGCATAGAAGATGAGAGAGGACATAATTTCAGATCAATAATCACATTTTATTGGAAGATGATATGATGATAAGATGATGATGGTGCTGAGTCAAAGATTAATTTGATAAGTTAGAAATCGCTTCAGTGGATGAATCTTTACAGCATCTTGATTCTTTGACTCTTTTTTTTTTTGAAAATATTTTCATGGATCCAATGACTTTGAGTATTAACATCTGGCGTTTCTCTTCTGGTTATGCTTGTACTCTTCTTTGATCATTTATGTTAGAAATTTATGGACATTTCTTCTATTTTATTGTGGTAGATGTTCTGTCCATGGTTACCTCAAGAAAAATTCTACAAGATCTACATTTTAAAATATTTTGGTTCGTCTCATATAGTCCATTATTATTGTCATTGATATTTTCTTTTATTTTTAATAGTTAGAAAATAAGTGAACCGGTGAACCGATTGGTCAAATCGGTTGGACCGAAAAAACTGAAAATCGGACACTTAACTGGTCCACTTACTAGTCCGAGTTTGAAAACATTGATCAGAAAAGTTATAAAAAGATAAAACATCACATCTAGCTAGACGGTTGGCCTAAACTATGGAAGTAGTAAGAAATTTGGATAAGGATAGGAGTGAGGGGGAAAAAACATCACCTCCATCTATGTGTCCATACAAGTTTCATTTCCCACAAGTTTGCCTTTTGATATGAGTGGGTTTAAAAATAGTGCAACAAAAATTTAAATATAGTGCAATTAATTTGGAAAATGATGTCTCTATAGCCAAAACTTCCTCTTAACTCTTCCATGGGCGAGAGATCAGATTTTTCTGATCTTCTCCCATGAGTGGAACACTTTCTCTAATTTCTTTTCTTTCTATGAGTAAAGTCCCTTTTGGGGTTGTCTAGTGAGAGTTTTTTTCTCTTCTAAACTTTTCTACTTTTATAGTGAGAGTTTTCTTCTTTCCTAGAAATTTCTAATGAGAGTTCTAGATGGTTTTTTCATTTTTCATTTATTAGATCTAAGTTTTTTCAGGTTCTAATTATCATATTTGAAATTTCTTGGATCTATTTAGTAGATCTCAATATAATGTCTAGATTTTGGAATAGTTAATCAGTAGATATGGCGACTAGAAGCATGCATAGATATTCGTGGGGTCAAAATTATTTATCTCATTTTTTAAAATTTTTTTTGGAGCTTTACAATATAAATTTTATTTGTTTTTCAAATTTATTCTTTGGTATCTGTGTTTGTTTAATAAGATAATTTCTATCATCAATATAGATTTTTATGAAATTATTACGTTTTATCCAAAAGAAGTTGAAAATGACCGAATAAAATATGAAATTATTAGCTTATCTTAAAATTGAATAAAATGCAACCCCAGATTCAAATCATAGGTCTCTTTAGAATTAAACATGTAAATCCAATCTAAGAAACAATTACTAAATTGCAAAGATATACTGAAATGCACAAGAAAAACACAATTTGAACGAATCAAAAGTATTTGAATAAGATGGGAGTCCAAATCAAAGGGATCGACAACCAGAATCATTTGAACAAGAGTGCAGCTACTACGTAAGAAAAAAAAAATCTCTTAATTCTTTATTACTTAGAAACACTCAAATCTTTATCCACTCGTGAATCACCAATTATACCTTTGATTGTATTCTATGGGTGCTAGGTACGAACCACGAAGTCAGTTGGATGTATCCATCGCGAAGAGTCAAATCAGAATTCAGAAGAAATGTACGAATTGATATCCAGAAACCATTATCGTGCACAACAAATTGTTTTATACAGAAACAGTACCCACATGAGAGCCCGCTCTGAGCTGAGAAGAAATAAATGGTTGTTGCAGAGTCGATCTCTAGTCTGGCAGCTAAATTTTTTGGGAGTTTGTATAAAATTCTACTTAATTTACTGTAGAAGTTGTAGAAAAAATTTTTGAAAGTAAAGTTTTTATATGCTTTGGGAGTGTTATATTAAAATCTTTGGGAGTTTTTTGAGGATACTTGCAGATAATGTAGGAAACAAACAAATTTTATACAAACTTATTAAAAATTTGCATTAAAACTTTAGAAGTTTTTAAGGTTCCTATAGCGAAAGCAGATAAAAAACTAGCAACATACAATCTTGGCAAAAAACTCAACTGCCAAACAAGATAAATTATTATTTTAGCAGAAAACCTTAATTATAAAAGTAGGCGGACAATATAGAGTTCCAGCCTCGAAGTACCCTACGTTAGCTCTCCAAATCTACGGACTAGTTTGGATTGCACTTTTTGCCAACAACTTTTGTGGATTTTCATGATAATTTTTTATTATATTTTTAATCACTTTTTTATATCACACACATCATATCTTTAAAAAGTATTATAATAATTTTTTATATAAAAACTCCCACAATTACAACATACATCTTAGAAAAAGTACTAAAATATATTCTTTCTATAAAAGTTTATTAAAATTTTACAATCTAAGCCAACTCTTAATCTCACAAAATATGTAGTTAAAAATCAGAACGTAGTGGTTTCAATTGACCTGGCCAAATTAAAAACCCTTTCAATTCCTTTGATATTGTCAAATATTTTGTATTGTCAAATATTTTTTTTCCTTTAAAAGTATGCTATTTTTCTGTTTGAAAGCATACATCTACTAGGTAAATTAGAATGTTTCTATTTTAATGGATATCTAAAGAAATAAAAATTTCTTGTGAGTTGTGATTTACTCTGTCTTTATTGGTACTCTTTATCAACAAAATGGTTTGACAGAGACAATTATTAATCTAAGAAACTATTAAATTGTAAAAATTGAAAGGCACAAGAAAGACATAATCTGAAAGAAACAGAACTATTGGAATAATATTGGAGTCCAAAGCGATGAGATGGACGACTAGAGTGTAATTACCACTTAAGAAACACTGAATTTTTTATCAACTCGTGAATCACCCAGTTACATCTTTGATTATCAATCCGTATGAATTACAAAGTCAATTCGATCTGTCCACCACATAAGAGGCAAATCAAAGCTCAGAAGGAATGTAAGAATCGATAGTCAAAAACTTGCACGTGATAAATTGTCTTATACAAATACAAAAACAGTGCCCATCGCACTAAAGGATCATGGCCCTCACAAGTTAAATTCTTTCCAGTTCAAATCGGTTCATGTAATTTTTAATATATTTAATATCAATTCATATAGTTGTGGTATAAAGGTCAAAATAATTATAAAAAAAATATGCTCTTTCAGTCCCAAAATTTATTTCGATCAGTTTTCAAGGCAAAAAGCGCATCTTGTCTATGGTTCCCACAATTTCAACGGCAAAATGGTGCCACAATTCGTTTTTCTTGAAAAAGATAAAAAAGACAATCACATAACCACTTCTTTAGTAGAGATCCCCTGATTCATTTCCACCAAATCCATAATCAAACAAGAAAGCGTAAAGGTCACTTATAGTTTAATCTTTCATGTCTGATTATGAATTTGGTGGATAATAATTAGGATTCTCCATTTGGAGGTAGTCATATGATTGTCATGTACTTTTTTTGGAAGAAAATAAATTGTATTCCCACATTAAAATTGTGGACATCCAAGAGAGGCGTGCACTTTTTGGCCGAAAAATTGATAAACATGAGCTCTTGGACCATTTTGGCGGATTCTAATTTCGAGGGACTAAAATAGTTTCTATTGAAAAATTGTGGGACCAATTTGGCAATTTTTTATTACAATACAATCTGCATGTGTAATATTAATGGATACAATCTGCATGTGTAATATTAATGGGATTAGGTACGTGCCTCACAAGTTTCATTTACAAAAGTTTAAATATGGTGTAACTGAAGTGAAAGATGGTGTAACAAAATGTAAAATTATCAATAACCCCGAAATCAAGTAAAATATAACTTGTGAAGTCCCAAATCCAGATTAGGGGCCTCTGCAAAACTAAACAACTATTAAATCCAATTTAAAAACAATTATTTAATTGCAAAGATTGAATTGCACAAGAAAGACATAATCTTCAAGAATCCAGTATCTAATCTAAGAAAAAATTATTAAATTGTAAAGATTGAAATGCACAAGAATGACACAATCTGAAAGAATAAAAAATCCAACCTAAGAAACAATTATTAGATTGCAAAGATTGAAATGCACAACAAAAGACATAATCTGAAAGAATCAAAAGTATTTGAATAATATTGGAATCCTAATTGAAGAGATTGACGACCAGAATCATGTGATCAAGAAGTGCAGCTACTATATAAGAAAATCTCTATTCTTTGTCAATTAGGATAACACTCAATTCTTTATCCACTAATGAACCACCAGTTATATCTTTGATTATTTTTTAGTAAGTACAAAGTACGAAGGTTTTCACTAGTATAATATATTTTTCTATGAAAACTTTCAAAAAATTACAATCTAATTAGGCTCTTAGTCTCACGAAATATATAATTGAAAATTAGAATGTAGTGGTTTCACGTGAGCTGGCCAAATTAAGACCCCATCAAATCCTTTGGTATTATCAAATATATTATCGAGTACTATATCTTCGTGCACCGTCCAAAATATAGGTCTTTTGGAGCCTTGCTAGTGATCTGAAGCCTCAGCAATGCAGTAACACGTGTTTTTTCTTTTTCTTTTTGTTTCTTCAAAAGTATAAAGTTTTTTTGTTTTTTGAAAGCATAAATCTACCAGGTAAATTTGGATGTTTCCTTTAATTGGTCTATGAGGAGAGAAAAATTTTGTGCGGAGTTATCATTTACTCTAATATCTGTTTGTCTTTATTGGTACCTCTTTTTCAACATAATGGTACAAGAAAGACAATTATTAATCTAAGAAACAATTTCAATTGTTTACTCTAGTATCTGTCGGTCTTTCTTGATGCCTTTTTTTTCAAGAAAAATGGTGTGTGAAAGACAATTATTATTAATCCAAGAAACAATTATTAAATTGTAAAGATTGAAACGCACAAGAAAGACATAATCTGGGTGAAATAAACTACTAGAAGAAGATTGGATTCCGATCGGGAACCAGAGTCATGTGATCAAGAGGTGTTACTATAACTTAGAAACTCTCTTATCAACTCGTGAATCGCCCAGTTATATCTTTGATTGTCTGTAGGTACAAGTAACAAAGTCAAGTGGATGGATAAATTAAAGGACAGAAGAAATGTAACAATCGATATCCGGAAACCATTATTGTGCATACTAAATTGTTTTATACAGAAACAGTGCCCACATGAGAGCCCACTCAGACCTCAGAAGAAATAAATGATTGCTGAGGTGCCAATCTCAGGCAACCAACGTCGTACCTAAGACATAATTTTGGCAGAAAAACTTAACATAAAAATTAAGAAGACGGACAATCATGCAGTTAATAAGTCAAAGTTTTCTAGTCTCCGCGCATCTCACATTACTCTCCAAAATCTTGTCTCACAAAAAATGCAGTTTAAAATCAGAACTAGTGGTTTCACCTGGAGCTGAGACCCCCTCCATTACTTTTCTCTACCTTCATCTATCTAATTTTTTTATATTTATACAATGAAATTTTTTCACAGTAATCTGTTTGTCTAAATAATTTTATTTCTACATGTAGATCGATATACTTAAAACTCAATCTCATCTATCAATGTTTATGTCATTCAATTTGTACAAAATATTTTGACGGTTCAAAATGGGCCAATATTATGATAAAATTGTAAAGTTTGATCCAATAGTAAAATTTAATCAATTTAATTTCAGTTTTTTTAGTAGACTTTAAATAATTAGAGAAATATACTATGGATAGCTTTGATTTCAAAGCTAATATTATAATTATGGTTATTTAAGTGGACTAGGGAGAAAATTCTCTCCAATTAATGGAGAGGAGCCTAACCTATTTCACATAACCCGGCCAAATTACGACTTTATCAATTACATTGGCATTATCAACGGAAAATCATATGAATACTTCCTCAAATATTAGCTTTGTACCTTTTATATCCCTCACATTTAAAATGATAATTTTTTGTGCTTCACATATTGATTTTGTACCTTTTATGTCCCTCATATATGAAATGATAAATTTTCATCTCTTACAAATGAAAAATGCACATCTTTAGTCCCTCAGTTAATTTCTAATAGTATTTTTGTCAAAAATAAATCACACGCGTCTTAAGGTTTAACAATAATAAAACTTCAAATATACATTAAGGAATCACTAAATTTTGAAAAAAAATTTAACCAAAATTTCACTTCATATACTACCTCTTCCCCACACATACGAAAACATTGTTCTCAATGTAGGACATAAAAATAAAGAAATAATAGCAACAGCACAGGTGAAATTGACACTCGTTCGCTAACAAAATAGCACCAAAGACCAAGTGGGGTGAGAAGGAAATAGGCAGTTACCGTCCAATATGTAAGTTCGAAGTTCAAGAAGCTATCCTACCAAAACAAATAGACTGGAGGACACTACAAATTGGTGTTAAATACACTACCAAATAACCCAAATTATAAATTCCAAAAATAGGAGAATGAAAAAAATCGATAATTGAAAAGAAAGTCGAGTTGCTTCCCGATAAGTATGTGCCTTCAGCTAGACCGGATCAAACAAGCTCAAGGAGAATAAAATGTTTTAACCCACCTCATTACTTTCACTTTATGCATTTTATAACTCTTCTGGTATGACTGAGGAAGCAACTTGATATCTTTCTCCCAAACTATATCACGCTTCCGCATCCCACAATCAGCATACTAGCGAAGATCTTGTTGGGGTGTGTAGGAGTAGACCCTACCACTTTTGGACCTATTGTGTATTTGTCCTCTCCACCCATCTTCGGTTGGACGCCTCGGGTAGTTCCGAGGGACCTCCCCAGAATTCGAACCCTGACCCTTTGGATAAGGGCCTTTGGGTTTAGATCCTGGTACCACCTGAGCTACTAGCTTAGAGTCTCCTCAGGATTCGAACCCTTGACTCTTTGGATAAGGGCTTTTGGGATTAGATCCTGTACGTTGGGATGAAAGAGAGAAATGTCGAAGAACCTCTGGTTCGTCGTTCTAAACTTGCCGGAGAACTGTAGCAAGTAGTGGAGATGCGATGTTCCGTCCTGGTGCTGCTCTGCAGCAACACGGATGTAGATCGGAGGAATCAGGAACTGTTTCTACCAGAGAGAATCGAGGGCCTCCTCCTTTGTGACTGTGCATCTAGGATAGGTGAGGAAGATGTTCTTCGCATTGAGGAAGAATGAAGAAGGAGGTCTGGGCATTATGACTGTAGCAATAGGTGCTCACTGTAGCAAGAGGTGCTGAAAAAAGTATTGCCTTATTGGGTATATTGGGTACACTAAATAGTAACCACCCCGTGGCCTCCCGAGCGTTTTATATAATATTACTAAGACGCTCAGGGTCGCCATGTGGACGGATGAGATTGAAAGTGTGAGCGCCCGTGTAGCCCACGCCTCACCAGTCAGTGTACATGTACGTGTCATATGAATAAACGACCGTTTGCCTTGTTTTAATCGCATTCACTTCTTACTTGAAAATGTGGATTCTTGCCAAAATTTTTAAGTGCTTCTAACTCCTATTTATGATGCTAAAAAGATTATCAAACATCTTTTAAAAGTGTAGAAAACATGTCGGGAGCAAGTTACAAGAATACCTAAACTTCAAGGACCCGAAAATAATTAAGCTCTTGCATTTAGGCCCTTTACTAAAAATAGCCAAGCAAAGCAAATTCTTGTCTTAAACCTTGAAGAAATGGATGAAATTCCAACTGCAAAATAACTATGAATCCTCAAGCAAATTCCATCAAGAAGCATGACAAAGCTACTTCAAACACTTGGCAAGAAACTAGCTAGTGAAGTTGTCACAAGCTTGGTCCATGTCATGCTTATTCTTTGTTTATAAATACCAGAAATTTCCAACTTTTCACTCCATTTGCCCCTCTTAGTGTTGGACGAATTGCTAGAAGCAAAACAGCCCCAAAAACCTTCAAACAACTCACACAAAACAGCTTCAAAACAAGAAACAATAAAGGTTGAAGTTTGGGCTGAATTCTTGCTTGTTCTTGCTTGAATTTCCAAGTCGTTTTGCTCCACCATCTCAACGTGTTTTCAGCACTTGCTTGAGGTAATTTCAAGCTAAAAATCTATTTGAATTATGATGCAAAAAGGTCGCTTAACATGCCAAGAAAATTCTAATTTACATTCTTGAAAATCAGGGCTAGGACAAGATGAGCATGTCTAGAATTTACAGCTTTTGTAGCATGTCTTGGATGCCTTATCTTGAATGATTCTTGCTAGAATTTTGGTCATGAACCTATGTTGTATGATATACCTGAAAGCTTGGCTACGAATTTTGAGTAGAGTTAGTAGCATTAAAATGAAGGAAAAGCCATGTTCATATCAAAACCCAAAATTTTGGGTAATCACAGTCTTCCAGCACAAATCTTGGCATTGTGGCCATATCTCATTATAGAAATGTCGGATTTGGGCGCTATTGGTAGCGTTAGAAACTAGATTCAAAGAGCGTTCCGTTGGTATAGGACACACCCCCAGATTCTATCCCTACAGCCTGCAGTAGCCCCATGAAATTGACTGATTTTTTTAAACCTGCTAAACCTGAACTGTTTTCTTACTGAATGTTTAAGCTGGAATTCGAACCTGTTGTGGCCTGAATCTGGAAATGTTGTCTTCTGAGAAAATGTAGTGCTCTGAATACCATTTTCAATGGTGTAAAATGGGCCAAAAATACATGAGTAGATTCTAAGATGTGGCCTAATAAAGAATCTGTGATGGTGGCCAAGCTGTCTCGCAATCTGCTAGCGGATTGGCTATGCCGACATGCCCCCGTTGCTGCCCGTGTGCACATTCATTAACGGATTGCTTGCCGTGGGGTGTGATCCGTTACAAGATATGCCTATCCCATGCATGCCCGTTAGCAGAAATGACATGACGTCGTGTGATCTGTTAACGGGGCTGCCAAGCCCCGTGCGACCGTTAGCTGGACTGTCGAACCATGACGCCGACCCGTTAGCGGATTGCCTAACCTAACTTGCCAAACCATTAATGAATTGCCTAATCGTAGCACACTGGCCCTAGCCAACATGCCCTAACCAGTTAACGGATAGCCAACCATCGTGCCCCGCCGGTTAGCGGATTGCCTAGACCCTAATCGATGTACCCTAACTTGTTAGCTAAACCGACTACCTACCGACTACCCAGGTCTGTAGACATCACTCATGCCCATGGAGGTTAGTTGAACCGACAAGCCATGCCTAGTACCCTGACCAAGTCCTTAGCTAGAACGGAAGTCTAAACGGACTCGACGTGCCAACAACCTTAGCACCCAACCTACACACAACAATGAAACCAACCGTTTCAGTGCCTAACCTGTGGAACGGTCACCCGACTGATGCCAGTAAGGTCCAACACCGACACTTGATTAGGTAATCGTTACCACGATACAACACCAGTAGCCAATAGCCTTAGCAACCGTTAACCAACCGTGACTCGTGCCTAACCAATCGTTAATCTTGAAATGCACTTTGGCCATGACCGTTACCTGACCTGCAGCACCGGCCATGCCCAGCACTGACCACCTCCATCAACCCTAGCCACCCACGACCCCAACCGTTAACTCACGTGCACCCGTCCATCGACCACTCGACACTGTTCTCGGTTACCATAAACTACCTATATATATTGAGACAACCTACACCCACAGACAACTAACCTTATCCATTAACCACCCAATGGACTCGTAACAACCTAAAACTGCTAAAGTCACAGACAACCTGGATCTTGGTCGTGCACGGTCACAAGGAACCGACCGTCCCCGTTTTACACTATTCCTATGCCCAGTCAACTGATGCACACCAACGTCCCCGACACACCCCGATCGGCACCAACTGGTGCCGACTTAGGCCAACTGTCACTGACTACCCCCAAGTTACACGATAACGTGCCAACAAGTACCAGACACCCATGACTTGTCCCGCAGGCACCGACCGGTACCGACCCACACCAAACGGTGCCGACTGGTGCCAATAAGCACCAATGACTACCGATCAATGCCGACCTACACCCAACCAATGCCAATTTGCACCAACGGGTGCCGGTGTTCTCCAACAAGACCCGACCAGTGCCGACCGCTGTCGGTCGCGCCCAGAACCTACCAACCCATGTCGACTATTGCCAATCGTGCACAAAATATGCTGATTTGTGCCGGCCACCTAACAACACCACACCCCGTGACTTGTACCACCCTTATACCGACCCGAGCCCTAAACCATGTTCTAATCTTTAATCTAAACCTGATTTATTTGTTAACCTATTAATAGAAATAAATTGATCAACTTATTTTGAGACCAGAAAATTAGATGAAATCAGTACCTAATATCTAATTACTCTCAGGACCTGGCCAGGAGTTAGGAGGTCAACTCAGACCGACCAATCAGATCTAGATTACCATAGGTGAGGGACCCGTCTTGTTTCACTATTTACTTGTTGATTATTTCTAACGTTCCATTTGGCTACTTTTATACATGTAAACTATCAACTATACGAGAAAGGGTAAATGTGTATTTTATTGCACTCACCCTAAACTTGAAAAGTTCTTGTGCATGTCTGATTGCGCCATTGTGTACTTTACTACAATTGGCATCCACTATTCCGGGATCCCAACCCTATTTGCGATGTGGCTTGACTAGAGCCGGCATCGGGTTAGGTCGGGCAAGTTAACGAACCTTGGGTACTGTTAAGGTTTGCTCATGAGTGTTACCACCTACTGACTGTTGGTGTTCTGGCCCAAAAGTTGGGAGTAAGGGAACTGGCGACAAGAGACTACTAAAGCTGCATCAGTGATTGTACCGGACCGCATCCTTTTACTGAAAGTGTTACTGTTTACTTCTCCACAAATAGTGAAATACGTGATAGACGATACTGTTATTGATCTCGTTTAACGGGCTTACATGATACTATTATTGATCCTGTTTAACAGGCTTACATGATAAATTATTACATGTCCCTTTGGAAAATAGTGTTACATGTTAAATTCACTGTTTTCGAGACACTCACTAAGCATTAGCCTTACCCCCCTTAACTGTTTCCCTTCCCAGGTTAAAACTTGGTTTGGTGGTTGAGATTTTGGTAGGCAAAACCTCTGCGGACAGTCTTTTGCAATATTAAGTACTTGTAAATTATTATTACAATTTCTAGGGGTTTGAACTTAGTTTTGGGTTTGTAAAATGGATATGTATAAGTTTGATTTTTCTAAGCTTAAATTACCAGTCATTTTGTGGTATTTACTTGCGTAACTTGTTAAGTGATTGAGTGAGTCCCGGTGAGAGTCGGGCAGGTAGTCCGCTGACCCCTCTGGTTAGCCTTTAGGGAAAGTGGGGCCACCACAGTTTGTATCAGAGCTTAAGGTTTAAGATATCTGCACTGTGGAGATTTGAAACTTTTAACCTGTGATATTAGAGCTGGTTTGCCTTGAGACGTCTCATAACTCATTTGGTCTCTAAATTCATATTGGTTTTAACTCTCTAAACCCATTTGGCTTCAAATCTCTAAACCTATTTTGGTTTAAATTTCTAGTCTCATTTGGTTTTAAACGTAAGAAATGGATGGGAGCGGTGCAAATGAAGGGACTAGCCAGACCAGGAAGCACTTACCTGTGATCAAGTATAGGATTAGGTCAGGAAGACTTCCATTGTACTAGAATCCAGCCGGCATGACTAGAAGGTGAAAATGCTTGGAGACTTTTACCTATCCCAATGAGTTTGTACTTGCAGTGGTTAGCGAGAGGGAGAGCTTGTTTAACCATGTTCAAAGGGTTGAAACTGAGATAGCAGGCTTAAGGAAACTTGTGGAAATTCAACGAGTTAGGATAGTCGAGTCGGAGGACATTTCTCATCGTTACTCGGGTGTATCAGGTTTTGTGCGAGACCGCACTGAGAGCATTCTTGCTGATTGCGAGATACTAATGGAGGAGGTCATAGGGATTCAGTTAGATAGGCAGGGTAAGGAAGGCCTGAATATCGGACAACGTTTGTAGTCCGTAAGTAATAGGAATCTGAAGCAGGAGTATTCCGGCCCTGAGATATCTCTCATCCTAATTATTATAGCTTCGAGCAGGGTAGGCAATAATACATAGTAATGTCCTGATTTTTATTACAAATTGTACATATGAATGTTTGGTGCTGCTCTGCTTGCCTAAGGGCAGCAGTTATGTGTAAAGCATGTTTTGCTATCCAATGCAACTAAAGTTTGTATTTTCGTCATTTATAATAATTATTTAAAGTTTTCTACTTTCTAATTGATGTTTTACATTTATAAACATAGATCGGCATGGAGGGAGAAAGTAGGCAACGGGTAACAAGGAGTAGACGTTCCCACACCCAGGAGGAAGGTGAAACATCTGCCACCCAACAAGAACGGGAATAGAACGACCCTGAAACAAACCCTATAGTGGAAGCTTTACATAGTATGACCGACCTACTAGCAATAGTGACCAACCAACAAGGGAGAGTAGGCCAGGAAAGAATGGAACTCGAAGATGATCGAGCCCTAGAAAGATTTCAAAAATTTTCACCCCCAAATTTTCTGGAGAACCCAATCCTGAGGTGGCAGAACGGTGGTTGGAAAATATAGTGAACATTTTAGAGACTTTGAATTACTCCGAAAAAAGGCAAGTGACTTTTGCTGTATTCCAGTTTGAGGGTGAAGCAAGGAATTGGTGGAATATAGTTAAGGAAAAATGGAATAGGAATGAAACCCAGTGGACTTGGATCAATTTTACTAGATAGTTCAATGAGAAGTACCTTCCGCCCCTACTTTAGGAAAGAAGGGAGGATGAATTCATCAGGCTACGACAAGGGACTATGAGCGTAGCCGAGTATGAGGCTCAATTTATTCGTCTTTCCAGATTTGTCACAGAATTAGTGATGACGGAGCTCAGGAGAGTGAGACGCTTTGTCCAAGGCTTGAATCTAGAAATATAAGATGCACTAGCTACGGCCCAATTAACCACATTCACGGAAGCATTAGAGAAAGCTCAGAGGGTAGAAAGTACCAAGACCCAAATAAAGGCTTTTCAAGCTAGAAAATGGGTAGCACCGAGTGGTGGTTTTGGGGAAATGAGGACTGCTTCCGTTCCTCAGAGGACCGGGAAAGGAGTTGGCAGATCGGGGAATGATTCTAGGAAAAACCAATCAGAGAAAGGTCTGAGGAGTGGAGCATCCCAATTTAAGCAAAATGGAAGTCCTCGGCTGGTGTATGGCTATTATGGTAAACCAAACCACACAGAAAGGGACTGCTGGTTAAAAGCTGGAAAATGTTTAGTCTGTGGCAGTACAGAACAAAATATTGGCAATTGTCTAAATAAACGAGATTGTGAAACGGCAACCCAACCCACCAGTTAGACCAATTCCAGGCCAACCACTAATCAGGGAAATAAACCTAGAGTACCTAGTCGAATTTATGCAATCGACCAACAGGGAGTGTCAAAACCCTCAGAGGTGATTGAAGGTACCACCCCTTTCCTTCATAAATCGCCTAAAGTTTTAATCGATCCTGATGCCATTCATTCTTTTATAGCCGTTGACTTTGTGCATGATTTGGCAATTCAACCTGAATATTTGCCTTACGATACAAACCTCTATCGAAAACCATACCTTAATAACCAACATGATACATAGGAATTGTGAGAAGGAGGTAGGGGGAAGAAAGCTATTAGTCTATCTAATTGCCCTACTAATAAAAGGTTATGACATTATCATTGGGATAGACTGCCTAATACAGCATAATGCCTAGGTAAATTGTAGAACAAAAACTGTTGAGTTTCATATTCCCAGCAAAATTGAACCCTTTACCTGTAAAAAGGAAAAAAGAGTGTAAGATTGAACTCATATTAGGAGCAACACTAATTTCCAGAACCCCCATATCGAATGGCTCCCGTTAAACTTAAGAAATTAAGAACGCAGATACAGAATTTGCTGGAACCGGGATTTTATGATTACGTGAATCACCCTGGGGAGTCCCGGTACTAGTTAAAAAGAAAGATGAAACCTTGAGATTTTGCATAGGTTATCTGGAATTGATCAACTTTACTGTCAATAACAAGTATCCATTGCCCTATATCAAGGAACTATTTGATCATTACATAAGGCGATAGTATTTTCCAAAATAAGACCTTAAGCAGGGATACTATCAATTAAAAATTATAGAAAAAGATATTTTGAAAACTACTTTTAACACTAGATATGGGCATTACGAGTTCCTAGTTATTCCGTCCAGACTAACCAACGCCCCAGCCGCATTTATGGATCTGATACATAAAATTTTCAAGACCTATCTGGACAAATTTGTGGTGATATTCATAAACGACATATGGATTTACTCCGCGTCCCAAGAAGAACATGCCTAGCATTTAAAGACAGTGCTCCAGATCCTGAAGGATCACAAGTTATATGCAAAATTCAATAAGAGTGAATTTTGGTTAAAGTGAGAGTCCTTTTAAGTCATGTAATTTCTTCGAAAGGTATCACGGTGGACCCCGCCAAAGTGAAATCAGCGGTAGATTGAAAACAGCTTCCAGGAATTAAAAAAACGCTTAACCATAGATTCGGTTTTAGTTTTACCTAATGAGAAGAATGGGTTCAAAGCATACACCGATGCCTCAAGGAGAAGGACTAGGGTGCGTGCTAAAGCAAAATGGGAACATAGTAGCATATGCACATCAAGAAAGTTGAAAACCCATGAGTAAAACTACCCAACCCACGACTTGGGGTTAGTGGCCATATTATTTGTTTTGAATAAATGGAGACACTACTTATACAATGTAGCTTTTGAAGTATATACGAATCACAAGAGCCTTAAATATCTATTCACCTAGAGGGATCTAAATTTGAGACAGGAAGGTGACGGTTGTAAGGAACAGACAGATTCTCTAGTAAAAGTATTGTGAAGACATCATAACCTAAAAGAAGCCACTTGGGAGTTAGAAGAGGAAATGAAACGGAAATACCCCAAATTGGAATTGTAAATAAAATTTTGAGGACGAAATTTCCTTAAGGAGGGGAGAGTGTGAGCGCCCGTACAGCCCATGCCTCACCGGTTAGTGTACATGTACGTGTCATATGAATAAACGACCGTTTTGCCTTGTTTTAATAGCATTCACTTCTTACTTGAAAACGTTGATTCTTGCCAAAATTTTTAAGTGCTTGTTACACCTATTTATGGTACTAAAAAGATTACCAAACATCTTTCAAAATTGTTAGAAAACATATAGGGAGCAAGTTACAAGAATACCTAAACTTCAAAGACCCAAAAATAATTAAGCTCTTGCATTTAAGCCCTTTACTAAAAATAGCCAAGCAAAGCAAATTCTTGTCTTAAACCTTGAAGAAATGGATGAAATTCCAGCAGCAAAATAACTATGAATCTGCAAGCAAATTCCATCAAGAAGCATGACAAAGGTACTTCAAACACTTGGCAAGAAACTAACTAGTGAAGTTGTCACAAGTTTGGTCCATGTCATGATTATTCTTGGTTTATAAATACCAGAAATTTGTAGCTCTTCACTCCATTTGCCCCTCTTAGTGTTGAACGAATTGCTGGAAGAAAAACAGCCCCAAAAACCTTCAAACAACTCACACAAAATAGCTTCAAAACAAGAAATAATAAAGCTTGAAGCTTGGGCTGAATTCTTGCTTGTTCTTACTTGAAGTTCAACGTGGTTTTGCTCCACCATCTCAACGTGTTTTCAGCACTTGCTTGAGGTAATTTCAAGCTAAAAATCTATTTGAATTATGATGCAAAAAGGTCGCTTAACATGCCAAGAAAATTCTAATTTACATGCTTGAAAATCAAGGCTAGGACAAGATGAGCATGTTTAGAATTTACAGCTTTTGTAGCATGTCTTTGATGCCTTATCTTGAATGATTCTTGCTAGAATTTTGGTCATGAATTTGTTATATATGTTGTATGATATACCTGAAAGCTTGGCTATGAATTTCGAGTAGAGTTAGTAGCATTAAAATGAAGGAAAATCCATGTCCATATCAAAATCCAAAATTTCGGGTAATCACAGTCTTCCAGAACCAATCTTGGTATTGTGGCCATATCTCACTGTAGTAATATTGGATTTGGACACTGTTGGTAGCGTTAGAAACTACATTCAGAGAACTTTTCGTTGGTATATCACACACCCCCAGATTCTATCCCTACAACCTGCAGTAGCCCCGTGAAGTTGACTGATTTTCTGAACTTGCTAAACCTAAACTGTGTTCTTACTGAATGTTTAATCTGGAATTCAAACCTGTTGTCACCTGAATCTGGAAATGTTGTCTTCTGAGAAAATGTAGTGCTCTGAATGCCGTTTCCAACGGTGTAAAATGGACCAAAACCGCATGAGTGGATTCTTAGATATGGCCTGATAAAGAATCTGCAATGGGTGGCCAAGCTGTCACGCGATCCGTTGGAGGATTGGTTGCGCCAGCACGCTCCGTTGCTGCTTGTGCACGTCCGTTAACGGATTGCCTGCCGTGGGGTACGATCCGTTAGCGGATATGCCTATCTCGTGCATGCTCGTTAGAGGAAATGACATGACATCGTGTGATCTGTTAACAGGACTACCAATCCCCGTGTGACCGTTAGCAGGACCGTCGAGCCATCGCGCCGACCCGTTAGCAGATTGCCTAATCTAGGTTGCCGAACCATTAACGAATTGCCTAACAGTAGCACACTGGCCCTAGCCAATATGGCCCAACTGGTTAACGGATAACCAACCATCGTGCCTCGCTTGTTAGCGGATTGCCTAGACCCTAACCGATGTACCCTAACCTGTTAGCTAAACCGATTACCTATCGACTACCACCCGTGCCCATGGAGGTTAGTCGAATCGACAAGCCATGCCTAGCACCCTGATCAAGTCCTTAGCTAGAATGGAAGGCTAAACGGACTCGACGTTCCAACAATCTTAGCACCCAACCTACACACAACAATAAAACCAACCGTTTCCGTACCTAACCTGCGAAACGATCACCCGATTGGTGCTAGTAAGGCCCAGCACCAACACCTGACTAAGTAACCGTTACCACAATACTTCACCAATAGCCAATAACCTTGCGGTCGTTAACCTGACGGTGCCTAACCAATTTGTTAATCCGACATTGCACTTTGCTACGCTGCGCTGCGACGGCCGTGCCACCGACCACCTCCATCAACCCTAGCCTACCACAACCCCAACCGTTAACTCACGTGCACCCGTCCACCGACCACTCGACACTGTCCTCAGTTACCATAAAATATCTATATATCTTGAGACAACCCTACGCGGACAACCAACCTTGCAGGTGAAACACCAGGACCCATAATAGCAGAAATGGCCAAAGTCGCAGACAACTTGGATCTTGGTCGTGCACGGTCACAAGGAACTGACCGTCCCCGTTCCATACTATCCCTATACCTAGTCAACCGACCTGCACCCAATGTCCCCGACCATGCGATCGGCACTGCGGTGCCGAACTTGAGCACCGACCACCCTCCTCGAGTCACGAGAGCGGACTAACAAGTTAAACACCAATGACTTGCCCACGGTGCCGGCGGTGCCGACCCATAAGCGGTATATTTCGCGTCACCAACGCGTCAATCAATGCGTCCACCGGTGCCAACTTACACAGCATCGGTTATTGTGCCCCAACAAGACCGACCGGTCTTTGCTGCGGTCGGCGCCAGACCAATCCATGCCGACTATTGCCAATTTTGTACAAAACATGCCGATTTGTGCCGACCACCTAACAACACCACACCCCGTGACTTGTACCACCTCGATACCAACTCGAGCCCTAAACCGTGTTCTAATCTTTAACCTAAACATGATTTATTTGTTAACCTATTAATAGAAATAAATTGATCAACTTATTTTGAGACCAGAAAATTAGCCAAAATCAGTACCTAATATCTAATTACTCTCAGGATCCGGTCAGGAGTTAGGAGGTCAGTTAGGACTGACCAGTCAGATCTAGACTACCACTGGTAAGGAACCCATCTTGTTTCACTATTTAATTGTTGATTATTTCCAACGTGCTATTTGGTTACTTTTATACATGTAAACTATCAACTATGCGAGAAGGGGCAAGTGTGTACTTTATCGCACTCACCCTAAACTTGAAAAGTACTTTTACATGCCTGATTGCGCCATTGTATACTTTATCACAATTGGCATCCACTGTTCGGGGATCGCAACCCCATTGGTGACGTGGCTTGACTCGAGTCGGAATCGGGTTAGGTCGGGCAAGTTCTCGAACCTTGGTACTGTTAAGGTTTGCCCATGAGTATTACCGCCTACTGACTGTTGGTGTTTGGACCTGAAGGTTGGGAGTAAAGGAACTGGTGACAAGAGACTACTAAAGTTGCACCAGTGATTGTACCGGACCGTATCCTTTTACTGAGAGTGTTATTTTTTACTCGTCCATAAATAGTGGAATACGTGATACACGATACTATTATTGATCCCGTTTAACAGGCTTACATGATACTATTATTATTGATCCTGTTTAACGGGCTTACACATGCTAAATGATTACATGTCCCTTTGGAAAATAGTGTTACATGTTAAATTCACTGTTTTCAAAAGACTCATTAAACATTAGGGTTACCTCTCTTAACTATTTCCCTTCCCAAATTAAAGTTTGGTTCGGTGGTTGAGATTTTGGCAGGTAAAACCTCTGCGGACTGTCTTTTGAAATATTAAGTATTTGTAAATTATTATTACAATTTCTAGGGTTTGAACTTAGTTTTGGGTTTGTAAAATGGATATGTATAAGTTTGAATTTTTCTAAGCATGAATTACCAGTTATTTTGTGGTATTTACTTGCTAACTTGTTAAGTGATTGAGTGAGTCCTGACGAGAGTCAAGCAGGCAGTCCGCTGACCCCCCTAGTTCGCCTTTGAGGAAAGTGGGGCTGCCACAGAAGGATGGGGAATGGACGGTCAAGATCAGCCCATAGAGCTGATTGAATGGCCGCAACGCGGGCCCCCCTTTATCCCACGTGCCGATAAGCACATGGACTGTGGTACGGATTAGTACACGTGGCAAGATGCCACTTGTGGGCCACATCCTGTATGACCCTGTCCCCCACCATGCCGAGAAGGCATGGTGGCTGACAAAAGTACTGTCAGGTGGCAGTATGCCATTGGCCGTCAAGGACATGTGGGTCATGTATCCATGCACTAAAGATAGTGGCAATGAGTGCTTCAAAATTTGAATGATGGAAGAGTAGTGCTGAGGCACTATATGCCACCTGTAAAGCTGGCCACTGTTGTCGAGACACGTGTCATAGTGGGACCCACCGTAAGAGTGCGTGTCCAAGAAGATATTGCTGTATAAGTAAAGCCTGTTCAGTTGGATAGTGAAGAGAATAAGAATGAGATGGTAGATAGAAGGGATTACGAGGGCTTTTTTAGAGTCGTGCTGTGAGATGGAATGGAGCTTACTGTTTACACTAATAGTAACGTGGGCTACCAGATGTCTGCAGAGCAATTGGGCCAGGTTGTGGCCCAATCCATATCTATAGTGATGTCCAGTTCTCGAACCCAAGAAAATCGTAGACCTTCAAATAAGAAACCTCTAATATAGAGGCCCATTGGGAATGCACTTTTGATGTACATAGTCTGGGAATGTGCATCAGGCAATACTATTGTCGTTAATATTAATTGTAGGATAATGTATCACCGTTAAGTGTACTTACACTTGTAATGAGCGATTAAGCACATTAATTACTCGATTAAGGAAGTAACTGTGTAATTTGTGGAAGCAAATAAGAGAATAATGAGTAATGAGGAACATGAATCCTCAATTGATTTTGATAGCGCAGCGGACTACAACGCACAAATTCAATTGAGCCACTTGTCGGCCCAATGGGCCTCTATATTAGAGGCTTCTTATTTAAAGGCCCATGATTTTCTTGGGCACGAGTGGACATCCTTTGTTGATATGGATTAGGCTTGCCTAATTGGTCTGGTGAACCGTTATTAAGACCACTTGCGATGCAAGTGGGCACGGGTCAAATCCACTTATTAGAGTCCATAGCTTTGGGCTTGGCCCAATTTTAGAAATGATGAGCGGGGTTTACGGCGTCACATGCAGCCTAATGAAATGGGCCCATGTGGACCGGTCTGAAGCAGTCTACATAGAAAGGCTGTTTAGAAGCATAGTTGTTACCACGGATCTATATCTGTTGGCGGTCGTAATGTCAAGATTAGGGCTTTCGGAATGCTAAACTGATTGGGTATCTTGGATGTCGAGAGTTTCATATAGGTCTTGATCTTGTAGAAGTTGACCACCACATTGATGTTGGAGTCTTCCAACTTGTACCAGCTACCAGAGCACTTCATGAGAGATGAGTAGGAGGTGCCGTAATAGTGAAGAATGATTAGACGGAGTCACCCGGAAAAGAGCGATACATGCTTGGTCATGTGCCCTGGTCGCGTATGCGTATATGAAACGCCTGACCTTACCGTCTTGTTGATCAATCTAGAGTTATCTTGGATCTAGTGTGATGATTAGGAGGAGGGAGTCTCTCCATTTAAGAGACTTCGATGTAAATATGTGAAGGAGATCTTGATGACTTTACAATTCCAAAAGAAACACATGTTTGGAGACCTTGGACTTATAATAGGCGGTTGGAGTGATGTCCAGAATTTCCATTATCACTATTGCCCTAGCACTCAATAAGGATGAGGAAGATGAACCCCCGATTGTGTTTGATGTGAAAGAATGAGACAGTGTCATTTTATAGAAATGTGATGTCGTTTGCTAATAGTAACAATGGAGTTACTCCTCAAGAGGTGCTGAAAAAAGTATCATTTTATTGGGTATATTAGGTACACTAAATAGTAATCAGCACGTGGCCTCCCGAGTGTCTTAGTAATATTATATAAGATGCTTAGGGTCGTCAAATGGATGGATGAGATTGAAAGATGTGTAATGGACGGTCAAAATCAGCCCATAGGGCTAATTGAATGGCCCGCAACACGGGCCCCCGTCTGTCCCATGTGTCGATAGGCACATGGGCTACGATACGAATGAGTACAAGTGGCAGGATGCCACTTATGACTAAATTCTGTTATGGGCCACATCCCATGTGGCCCTGTCCCCTACCATGCCGACAAGGCATGGTGGCCGACAAAAGTACTGCCAAGTGGCAATATGCAATTGGCCGTTAAGGACATGTGGGCCATGTATCCATGCACTAAATCTAGTGGCAATGAGTGCTTCAAAATTTGAATGATGGATGAGTAGTGTTGAGTTTGTGTCGTTGTAAAGGCACCTTGATTAATGGCATGTCGTGGTGGGACCATCTAAAGTCGTGTCGAAGAATATTGCTTTGTATAATTAAAAATCATTCGGTTGGATGGTGAAGAGAATAAGAATGAGATGGTAGATAGAAATGATTACGAGGGCTTTTTTAGAGTCGTACTGTGAGATGGAATGGAGCTTACTGTTTACATAGGAATGCATGCAGCTGTGAGTTCCGGACCTGAAAGGTTCGTGAATGAATTTGGAGAGCTCTTCCATGCTGTGGAGCAAGTCAAGGAGATGGTGATGAATGATTGAGAGAAAGAAGACAAGCTTTTGTTTACAGGGAGTAAGTCGAAACACAGAGCATTGAGGCTTTCGATAAGAAATAGACCATACAATGTAATAGTATAAGTAACAAAATACATGTACTTATATGCACCGCGATTACATAATGTAATTCACCTTTATGTAGTGGGACCCATCTGACTATCCTGTGGAACTTAGACACTTTCGTGAGTGAAAAGTAATCGATTCTGATTAATCCAGGGACTAACTAGCGCATACAAGCTCATGCGGTCATGCTGAAAATACTGCAATTATTAATATAGCGCATTACTAGTGCGTTTACTCTCCTATTAATGGCACTTGCAGAAATTAGGATAAGTCAGTCCTGGCTCTTACGCGTTGCTCTGGTCGAAAGCCTTTACGGGGTTATATTGCATGCGTATTAATACCGTCGGTTAATTGGTGGTGAGTGCGATAGTGATAAAGTGGAGAGGATCGCTAGAAGTCAGAGATGAAACATGTCGTGACATTAGTGAGATGAGAAATATCTATTCCTGCATCCATTGTTGTGTATAACCACGGCTTAAGCAGCGAACTTAGTTTTACCTCTTAACATACTTCTCTTGGACGGCTTGTAAGAAGAGGTTGGTCGATGAAGTAGAACTTCAGACGTTATGCAATACGGTCCAATTGTATAGATTGGATCGATCTATGGCACTTAAATAGTCATAATAAGAGGAATTCGGACCAGGATTGTAGAGCACGATTGATGAAATTTTTCCTTTTACCCTCTTGGGTTTAGCATATTTACATTTAGAGATCCAGGTCATCTTTTATGAACACTATTTGGTTCTTGAAGAGCTGTGGATTGGCGTCGTAGCGTTATACCGCACCTCGCTCGATAAGTGGAATGGTGAGCGGTCAATAATGGCGGTGTTAATAGTTATGGGCCTGTGGATTGAGAATTTGGGCCAAACAAGTCTTCCCTGTTCAATTTGGGCCTTCAATTGTATGAATTCGAGGGCAGACTATAGCATTCTCCAGGCGAACATTCTGCGGCTGGACCAAGGCGTAAACATTCCGAAAAGTGGGAAAGATTCTTGTAGTACAGTTGAGATGGTTGGTGAAGATGCAATCGACATTTGGACATCAGGTCGCAATGTATGGCGAATCAAGAATGCCTTCTTGATATCCTTTATCCTCACGAGACTAAGCCTTGGCTGACATACCTCATCCCTTTTACCCTGCTTGGAACGGTTTGCGCATATTACAATTAGATACCTGTCATGTTTAGACTAATGAACTCCTTCCACTTGAAAGAACTGTGGATTGGCGTGTTATTGGCGTTATATCAAGCGATCATCGAGAATAATAGTGGGCGGTCATTGATGTGGCCCAGCAATAGTTATGTGGGCTGCGTGGATTGGATTCGGGTCCAACAAGTGCTTCCACAATTTAGGCTTGGGCCTTTGGTATTATGAGACTTCGGGCCTATGTAGCTGGGCCCGGATACATTCTCTCTAGGCCACAGATCTCTGGGCCCCACGGTGTGAAAGATTTTGAAAATTAGGAAAGTTGCTATGGTACAAATCAGATGGCTGGTCAAAGATGCGATCGAGATTGCTGGACATCCGATCATAATGTATGATGAAAGATCGAGGATCGCCCTTCTTAATGATGTCCAAAGCCATTCCTTTATCTTCCCGAGCTATTCGCGGCGTATACCTCATCCCATTTACAGCCGGCATTCGGTACTTTCGGCATCGGTTCCGGAAGGTCCCACTACGTGAAATCTCCATGCGCCCGAATGTAATCCCTGCTTGTGAATAGATCCCACTCACACCACATGCGTTGGGATGAAAGAGAGAAATATCAAAGAACCTCTGGTTCTTGCCCGTTACGAGCTTGGAGAGAGCTGCAGCACACGTTTAGTGGATGGCGTGACAGTTGTTGCTTTCTAGCTTTCTGGCGGCAGCTGCAGGATGTAGATGGTGAGGGAACTGTTTCTATCGGAGAGAATCGAAGGCCTCCTTCTTTGTGACTGTGCATCTAGGATAGGTGAGGAAGATGTTCTTCGTTATGAGGAAGAATGAAGAAGGAGGTTTGGCATGATGACTGTAGTAATGGGTGCTCACTGTAGCAAGAGATGCTGAAAAAAGTATTGCCTTATTGGGTATATTGAGTATACTAAATAGTAACCACCACGTGGCCTCCCGAACATCTTATATAATATTACTAAGACGCGCGGGTTCACTACATGGACGGCCATTCAATCCCATCCATTCCCCATCTTTCAATCTCATCCGTTCAGAGTGGCCGGAGGCATCTTAAACCAATATTATATGATTTTGAGACGCCATGAGGTGAGTGCCATTTTGAGTGTACCCAATATAGTCAATAAGACGATATTTTTTTCGGTACCTCTTGTTAAAATGAGCACTCATTGCTATAGTCATTAGCAAACGACATCGCATTTATATAAAACGACACCGTCCAATTCACATCACACACAATCAGGGGTTCGTCTTTCTTATCCTTATTGAGTGCTAGGGCAACAGTGATAATGGAAATTTAGGCCGATCATCCAGCTGACATTCCAGCTATTACAAGTCAAAGGTTACTCGAAACCGCAGCGAACTGCCCGAGATCGCCTTGAGGTCTCAAGATCTCCTCGGCATTTACATGAGTCTCTTACGGTAGGTGTGCAGAACCACTCTTTCCCACAATCAATCACTATGAGATTTGTTTTAATCCCGATGCATGCATTCGCGGCAATCTGATCACAGCGTGCTCATATCGACACCGCAGTGGGCACATAACGATTCACAATGCGTCTTAACTTCGGTGACTGTCCAATCATCGCTACTATTACGGCCTGCTCACTGCGTCTCTCAATGAGTAAGGTGCCCGTGCAAATAGGTGTAAGTATAAGTTGGAAGACTCCAGCAACGCATCAATGCGGGGGGTCAAGCTGCGAGATCAATGTCTATATAAAAGCTCTAGAGCATGCCAAGATGCCCGATCGACTTCCATTATTGCGGCCCGGATTGCAGGCGGCATTCAGTTTTCACGAGCGGGATATAAATCTATAGCAACTATGTACCTACGAGCTACTAAAACGTAGATGCGCCTACGCACTAAACCAGTCCACATGGGTTGAATTCCTCATTGGGTCAAGCATGTCACTATCGTAAGCCTACTCATCAATTTCTGAAATTGGGCCAAGCTTTAATCTTATGAATCCGATGAGTGGATTGACCCGGACAATCATCAGCGATCACTAGGGGCCTTAATAGTAGCGTGGGTTACCCGGATAATGCGAGCAATTGATCAGGGTTGTAGCTTAATCCATATCAACGGTGATTTTTCAATTTTACGAGACGCGCGTGAAAGTGAACTTTCAAACAAACCTCCAATGTATATGGGGGAGACTCTTGGCAACTAATAAGCGTAATTGAATTTGTACTTTGTAATTATTTAAAACATCAAATTCAAGCTAGAGGGATGCATGTTATCATTACTCAATTGTTCTCTTATTTGCTTCCACAAATTACATAGTTACATCCTTAGTCGAGCAATTAATGTTCTTCATCGCATATTACAAGTGCAAATACACTTAATGGTGCTACATCATCTTACAATTAATATTAAACACAACAATGTTGCCTAATGAACACTCCCAAACTATGTACATCATGAGTGCATTCTCCTTCACATTACTATAACGGCCATTCGTTACGGCTCCATAATCCTTGAATTTTGTTAGGAGTTTATTTTTCCCAAATAACAGGAGAAATTTTATGTCAATATGGCTTCAGCAGTTAGCATTCCTTGCGACAATGTTCTACCGGCGCGCAGCATAAACCTTGTAGCGTCTATAAGCATGTTTGATAGCACATGCAAGTCAACCTTTGACCCGTGGGTTCTAGTGACCTCACCGAACACATCGGTGAATGTGGGTTTTCGCTGATCACTTGGTTTACGATCCTGGACTATGAATAGGCCCACTATCCCATCTGCTAGGCCGACATTTCAACAGTATTCCCATCGACCATATGAGTGATTCCGGTTCCTATCATAAGGGACCTATCTAAGTTGATAGAACCCACCTTGCATTTATTACAGTATCTATTTCTTGGTTCTTGATCGAGGGATGGCATGCTCATGTAGTCGGAGTACACTGAATCAGGTCCAATCCTTTCATCCTGGTCAAATACTTCGTCTATAATGCTCGTTTGTGCAAATTGTCTCTGAATGTCGCGAGCAAACACCCTTGATCTTCTTCCTGTCATACTACTAGAACCACCACCGATGGGGTTAAATAGCAGCTTACGCTGCCATGCCGATTGGATCACTGGCGTTCCTAGAGGAAGGTATCTCTTCGCATTGTGACTTCCCATTTTCCTGCACAACAACAACAACAACAGTTCTCTTTCATCGATTTTTCTTCCATTTCTCACCACGTACTCCTGTAGAGGCTGTACAACAATCAACTTTATGTCAATCAGTTACAGTTTATCATGAACAGTTGCACTGTGTGTTTCCCTCTCTCCAAGCATTTAACAAGGATTGCCGCCCTGTTCATTCAATATTCAAATTTTGAATTTTATGCAGTACCTTCTGATCGCATTAGCAACTTGCCTTCACATTGAGCCATAGGCATCCTGCCACTGGTACTAATCCGTAACTAGGCCCCACGTTATGCGCAAATTTTTTTTTTTTGGGGACAAAACCCATTGCAGGCCATTCAATCGAGCCTACTGATCTTGTTATTGCCCCATTCCCTATCTTTCAATCTCCGTAGTCCGTGGTGACTCTAGCATCACCAAACCAATTGGTAATAATATAAGATGCTTGGGAATGCGTGGTAGTTATTGTGCACCCAATATACCCAATGAAGTGATACTTTTTTTAGCACCTCTTACTATAGTGAGCACCTATTGTTACAGTCATTAGCAAACGATATCGCATTTCTATAAAACAATACCGTCCCGTTCATATCATACACAATCAGGAATTCACAGGTCATCAAGATCTCCGCATCCCGATGTTTACGCCAGTCTCTTCTGACGGTGCGGGCTCTCCCCTCTTAATTGATCACTGCGAGATCCGGTACAATCCCCAGATTCCAATCCCAACAGCGGCACCGAGCAAGGTGCGGCGTGCTTCTCGACATGCGGTAAGAGACGCGTGAGACTTTATGAATTACGGCGATACATCTTTCCGGTGACCTGTCCGATCATCCTTTACTATTGCGGCACCTCCTACTCATCTTTCCAGCGTGAAGTGATAAATAGGTAGCCTACAAGTTGGATGACTCCAACATCAATGCGGGGGTCAACTTATGCAAGATCAAGGCCTATATGAAACTCTCGACATCCAAGATGCCCGATCAGCTTCCATTCCGGGCTCCAACAGCCTGGATTATGTCGGACTAGTTACGTAAGGCAGGGATATAGATGCAGTAGCCTTTGCAAGCATACACCCAAATAATGATCCATCTTGTGTAGATCTCATAGCACCTTTGGGGCATTTCCACTTACGGGCCCCAATTCCTTAGCCCATTGGACCAAGGTATGTCGCGTCTCAAACGTTCATTAATATCACGAAATTGGCCAAACCTAAAACTTATGGATTGGGCAGACGATTGGATTTGACCGGGCCTATGCACTTGCATGAGTGGGCCTTAATATAGTAACGTAGGTTACCAGATGTCACGCGGAGCAATTGGGTGATTCGGGTTATGGCCGTCCATCAGGTGATGTGTCGATTCGGGCCCGAGAAAATGCATGGGCCTTCAAATAAGAAGCCTCTAACATAGAGGCCCATTGGTTTGACTAACAGGCCAATTAAATTTGTATTTTACAGTCCACTGCGCTATCAAATTCAATAAAGGATTCATGTTCCTCATTACTCATTATTCTCTTATTTGCTTCCACAAATTACACAGTTAAATCCTTAATCGAGCAATTAATGTGCTTAATCACACATTACAAGTATAAATACACTTAATGGTGATATATCATCCTACAATTAATATTAACGGCAACAGTGGACACGCACTCTTGAAGTGGGTCCCACCACGACACGTGTCTATATAACAGTGGCCAGCTTTACAACTAGCATACAGAGTCTCAACACTGCTCTCCCATCATTCAAATTTTGAAGCAACCATTGCCACTAGTTATAGTACATTGCTTACACGGCCTATCGTCTTGACTGATAATATTGCTCTGGGACAGTACTTTTTGTACGGCGACCATCGCATGCCATCGTTGAGAGATTCACTACGAGTGTCTTAAGTTCCATGATGAGCTATAATGGGTCCCATTTTATTAATAAAGTGAATTTCATTATGCACTATGTACATATACAGGTACATCTATTTTTCTAAGGCACTATTATATTGTGGGGTCTATTTCTTCCATAGAAAGAGTACTATGCCTGTGCTTCTATGCTTGAGCTACTTCTAAATGAGCTGGAGTGCGTCTTAACTGGCTCATCAGCATCTCATGATATTTGCTTGGCCTGCTCCTTTGACGGAAGAGCTCTCCAGAGGCTCTTCACACTAACTTTCTTTCAAGTTGAACTCACTGGCGTATGCATTCCCAGCGTGGCAGTAATGACACCGTTCCATCTCGCAGCACGACTCTAAAAAGCCTTTGTAATCCCTTCTATCTGCCATCTCATTTTTATTCTCTTCACCATCCAACTGAATAGGCATTACTTATACTGCAATATCTTCCTGGACATGCACTCTTTAGATGGGTCCCACTACGACACGTGTCTCAACAACAGTGGCCAGCTTCACAACTGGCATATAGTGCCTCGACACTGTTCATCCATCATTTAAATTTTGAAGCACTCATTGCCACTAGATTTAGTGCATGGATACATTGCCATGTCCTTGGCGGTAGCCCAATAGCATCTTGCCGGCACTCTAGTTTGCGCTTTATTAGGCATAGTGGGGATAGGTACGTTGGATGTATGGCAACAGAAATTCAACCAGCAAGTGGCATCCCTATCCGTGTAAGAAAATCTGTACCGCAATCATGTGTCTCATATGTAGGAGATGAGAGGAGGCTGCCAGCGTTGGGGCCATTCAATCAGCCCAACGAGCTGATCTTGACCATCCATTCTCTATCTTTCAATCTCACGGCATCTATCCTATGTGGCGTCCCAAGGCATCTTACAGGTGATCATTATATAAGATGTTGAGGAGGCAACTAAAGTGGTTACTAGCTGACATACCCGAGTATTGTTATACCCAATAAGAATACTTTTTCAACATCTCTCTGCTGGTGAGCATGCATTGCACGTCATCATACCTCTTCTTCATTCTTCCTCAACGCGAAGAACATCTTGCTTACCTATCCTAGATGCACAGTCACAAAGAAGGAGACCCTCGATTCTCTCCGGTAGAAACAGTTTCCGATTCCTCTGATTTATATCCGCGTTGCTGCAGACTAGCACCAGGATGGAACACCGTATCTTCACTACTTGCTACAGTTCTCTGACAAGTTCAAAATGAGGAACCAGATGTTCTTCGACATTTCTCTCTTTCATCCCAACGTACAGGGTGCGAGAAATTCATCCTCAATTAGGTATTACATCTCCAAGTATGAAGATTTCATAGAGTGGAGGAATCGATGGTGGAGTAGGCGAGCGCGACAATGGGATGAGGTATATACCGGTATCTCCTCATGGATAAAGGAATGGCTTTGGACATCATCAAGAAGGGTGATCCTCGATCCTTCGTCATACGTTATGACCACATGTTCAGCAATGTTGATCGCATCTTCAATCGCCGACCATCGATCCGGACCCACATAATGTAGCAACCCTAATTTTGAGAACCATGTTACCCGATGCAGACCTAGTGGGTCGCTGAGAATGTATGCGGGCTTTGAGAGCGAGTGCCACATAGATTCAAATCCATAATAATTGAAGGCCCAAATCGAGCGAGGTGACTTGTTAGGCGAACTCAATCCACAAGCTCCCATATATTAGCGGTGCATTGACGACCCTCCATTCGATGCGTGGTATAACATCGTTCATGACGTTAATCCCGGTTTCTCCAAGCTTCTTTGGAAAGTTCATTGGGGCCCGGCATGACTGGAATCTCTAATTGTAAATATGGGCCATGCCACCCAAATTCCCGGAGGATAAAGGGAAAATTCTATCAATCGTGCTCTGTCAATCACGGTCCAAATTCCTCTTATTATGACTATTTAAGTGCCATAGGTGATTGATCGATACCACAATGGACGGTTGAGCCAGAATCAGTTCTGTTTCATCCAATCGTCTCTTTTTCTTCTGACCGCGGTCCAGGAGGAGGGCGGCCAGAGGAAGCGGTAAGGTTCTCTTAGCGGTTGCTCATTTTATACATAGCAATGGATCACGAGGGGATGGACGTTTCATTGGTCTCCCGATTCTCCAATGTGGGATGTTCGTCTCGGACTTCCAGAAGGATCCTCTCCACTTCATCACTCATTGAGATCTCATGACCAAGCGGTGGTATTATCTGCCTAAACTACAACCTCCAAAGCTCTAATCCGAGGAAATCTCGCATTACCAAGGAATGATCCGGACTTATCCTAATTTGCAGGATGTCTCTGCAGATGCCATTAATAGGAGAGTACACACACTAGTAATGCGCTATATTAATAATTGCAGTATTATCAGCATGACTATAATAGAAGGAGCTTGTATGCAGTTAGTTAGGTCTTGGATTAATTGTAATTGCGTTACTTTTCATTACAAGTGTTTTAAGTTCCATGATGAACTGTAATAGGTCCCACTTTATTAATAAAGTGAATTACATTATGCACTGTGTGCATATACAATTGCATGTATTTTTCTACGGTACTATTACATTGTGGGGTCCATTTCTTCTATCGAACGAGCACTATGCCTGTGCTTCTAGGCTTGAGTTACTCCCAAACGAGCTGTGCTCGTCTTCTTCCACTCGATCATTCATCAGTATCTCCTTGACTTGCTCCACAGCATGGAAGATCTCTCCGAACTCCTTCACGAACCTTTCAGGTCCAGAACTTACAGTTGCATGCATCCCCATGAAACAACAAGCTCTATTCCATCTCGCAGCACGACTCTAAAAAAGCCCTTGTAATCCCTTCTATCTGCCATCTCATTCTTATTCTCTTCACCATCCAACTGAACAGGCTTTACTTATATAGCAATATTTTCCTGGACACGCACGTTTTAGGTGGGTCCCGCCACGACATGTGTCTCGATACAGTGTCTCAGCACTACTCATCCGTCATTCAAATTTTGAAGCACTCATTGCCAGTAGCTTTAGTGCATGGATACATGGCCCACGTATCCTTGATAGCCAATGGCATACTCCCACCTAGCAGTACTTTTGTTGGCCACCATGCCTTCTCGGCATGGTGGGGGACAAGGCCATATGGGATATGGCCCACAACAGAATTCAACCACAAGTGCCATCTTGCCATGTGTACTAATCCATACCGCAGCCCACGTGCCTATCGGCATGCGGGACAGAGGGGGTCAATTAGCCCTACGGACTAATTTTGACCATCCATTCCCAATCTTTCAATCTCATCCGTTCACGTGGTGACCCTGAGTATCTTAGTAATATTATATAAGATGCTCAGGAGGCTACGGGGTGGTTAGTATTTAGTGTACCTAATATGCCTAATAAGACGATGCTTTTTTCAGCACCCATTGCTATAGTGAGTACCCATTGCTACAGTCATCATGCCGAGACCTCTTTCTTCATTCTTCCTAATAGGTGTCGAGCCTGTGTAATGATAATCAATAAACCAAATTGCCAATAAAAATAACCAAAATCCAATTCTAGGTACTGGAGTAGGGACTCCAGATGTGCAATGGGTTACTTGTTTTACCCTGATTCCAAAGAGTATGCTTGATCTGATATACCAGAATTAATTAACTTGCATACAGTGGCAAATAGAGTCGTCTCCACAGGGATTGGGAGAAAATTCATTTCTTCTTAAGCACGAAAAATGGGGGGATTTTAAGGAGTTAAATGCTAAAAAAATATTAACTAAGTTATCAACTATGAAAAATAATTAAAAGACATAGTTAATTGGAAAACTCTAGCCAAGGATACACTTCAGAAATAGTTCAAATAACTGATAATTGATACAAATATAATTCCAACATTCATTGACAAACCAATTTTTAATTGCCGATACGATCTAACAATTAGTTTCTCCTTACTGTATCGATAGTCAAGGTACGACCATTGACTATTCCCATAATCTAGAAATAACCCTAGGTACGACCATAGGATTTAATTTTCTGATTGCATTAAAAATTAGAGAAATCTTGTTCTAATTAACAGACACGCTACGAGGATCCATTTAAATTAGATTGTATATTTTCCTGACACAAACCCAATTATGTCAGTTGCTACCGGGATTAAAATAGCCAAATAATTACTGATTCAACTACTCTAATTAGCAAATAAATCACTTGAATAATTAAATACTGTGCACCTATTTAACCACACACGATCACCATAATCAATAAAGGCAGAAAACATACAAATATCAATGAATAGAGGGAACAATTAAAATAAATTATATCTCACAATAATAGATGAACCAAATCTTCAGTTGCCCCTTCACTAGAAGGATGAAATTAGCGACGCATCAGGTAGGAAATTCCACCAAAGTTCTTAAAAGAAAATACCAAAACCATCTATTAATCTTTCAAAGAAAATAGTGAAGGAAGGAAGAAAACAAGAAAGCTGTTGCTTGGCCTTGGTTCTCCTTCGTCCGAAGTCTCCCTTGTTGGAGCCAAAGATGATACGTCTGTAACTACTAATCACCAATGTACTAATATACTACACGCCGCCTAACCTCTTTTCCGAATTCCTCTCCACGTACAAATACTAATCACCCCGTAAAATCAGCTTTTAGCCACGTCTTCCTTCTAAGAATAATGTAGAGTACAAATTGGGAACTTCCAACAATTGCCAAACTTGGAATTGGACTCGAATTGGGAAACTGCCCAATTATCACCAAAATATCTTCATTTAAATACTTCTCGTTCCAACTCCTGCAATTAACACAAAAGACCAAATATCAATAGAATCAATCAAATCAAACCATATTTGGCACAAATGCAAAGTAAAATATTAACAATTATACCAACTAATTGCACCCTATCAGACTCCCCCACACTTAAATGATGCTTGTCCAACTCAGAAATGCAATCAAGATATAGAGTAATCATAGCAAGTCATACCAATCAAAACTCCCCACATTCCCCAACAACTTCATCAAAATCAGAATATACTAATTTGACAAATTTCACTAGGGATTTAGCAAATGCATTCATTCACTCTAAGATGCAAAGGATATAGCATATCACTCAACTCAATACAATGGAATGATATTACCATAAACTTGCTCAAATATCACATCTCCATCTCTTAATCATGAATTGAATGCAAAAATCAAAGGGACTTTCACAAGGTTGGAATGGGGCTTGGGTAAAGGTAAGATAAAAAGGGCTAATTTAGGTGTAAATATGCTAAAGAAAATGCCAAAATTCCAATGCACAACTTCTCTACAAATTTTCACTTTCAAGGCAGAATAGCATCTTATCAATCCAACAAATGTAGCAAAGGTTGGTACTTGCCATAATCTCAACAAAAAGAGTTTAACATAAGAATACATCGGAACCATTTTTTTTCCTTTTTTTTTCTTTTTTTTTTCCACTTTGCACTTTTCACTTTTTTTCTTTTTCCCTTTTTTCTTTTTTTCTTTTTTTTTGAAAGGAAATAGACAACTCACAAAGCATTTACTTGCTACACTCACTTTTCTCATTCATTGCCTTGCAAATAATCCACCAATTTCTTATGTAATGAAATTCAAGCATTGCTTTAACATATGGGTTCAAAAAGAAAGTTTAAAAAAAAAAAGAGGTTTTAGGCTAATAAATGTGGTATCAAACAAAGGAAAGGGTCAAAGGTTCAAACTAGTTCACTAAGGGTAAAAAATAAAGGCAAGATATTTTTGAATGTCAAAATTGGCTACTCCTAGATGCCCTTATCATCTTAATGCACCAAATTCAATGAAAATGTGATCTTGACATGCATAACCGAGCAAGTTCTAAAATGATCAAACCACGTGGAATACTACTCAACAAACAAAACATACAGCAAATTCAAAAAAATTGCTCACAATCAAGCCCAAAAAGTCTCATGAGTGGTAAAGAATTGATGTTAAATCTAACATATTCATCAATTAAATCCATCATCAAGAAAAATAGGAAACCTTATTGGCATGAACTTTCTTCTTATACCCACATCTCGATTGCATTCATTGTTTTTTTAAAGTAAAATGCAAAACAATGGACTAAAGCATATCTAACCCTCCCCCACACCTAAATCCTACATTGTCCCTAATGTAGCAAATAAAGAACATGTAAAAGAAGCAAAAGGAGACAACGAAACTTCCCTGAATCACGGAGGAAGGTATCAGTCAACTATGGGTCGGGGAGAAAAGGTGGGCAAAAACCCACATGGTGGAAATATTGCACCAAGTTCTAAGCCATTTTGTTGTAGGGCTTTGGAGAAAAAGAAATGAGGAAGAAAGAAAGAAGAAAGAAGAAGAAAGAAAGAAAGAAAGAAAGAAAAAAAGGAAAGAAATTAGGGTTCGGGGGTTTTTTTTTTTTTGAAATAAGAACACCACTGAGAATTGGAAAAGGGAAAGAAAAATTTTTTTCTTGGTGATTGGTTAGCGGCACGCCTAACTAGTGCTACTTCCCAATTGAGTTCTTTAGGTGGACCACAAGTACGGCACTTAATTGGTGGCAACCTACACATGAAAAGTTTATCATTTCAACTGAACCTACTTACTTAATAAGACACAAAAATACTAAAATACTAAAATAAAGTAAATTATAAATTCTTGGGTTACCTCTCAAGCAGCGCCTTTCTTTAATGTCTTTGGCTAGACATAAAGTCTTATTTGTTTAAGGAGGATAAATCTGCTTTCATTTGCTTTCTTCACATAATTTTCATATCCTTCAAGTAGAGTAATTTTTGTACACGAGCTCTTTTCACAATTGACTAGTGGATGGCAAGCAATCAATCAAACAATTTCAATTCTTCACTCCTCCATCGTGACCAATTAACAATTTAATAGTCATCATGACTCCTAAATTATTCCTGCCATGAAACTCAAATTCTTTTGGTATAATAAAGTCAATTTCATCAACAGGAGATATAGAATGGGATGCAAGAATATATTGGCTAGAGGATGGAGAAGATATCACCATAATTGGAGGTTGTTCGCTGGACTCTTTCACTGGAGAGATTTGAGATTGAGATCCTTCATTTTTAACTTTCTCTTCAACTGCATCTATGGCACTAACATTCTCAGGGTTAGCTTCCGGTTGAGACGACGGCTGCCTATACACCTGAGACTCCAACCGGTTGACTGCAGTTGCCAAGTGACTTATTTGAATTTCTAAATTTTTCATACTAGACCTCGTCTCTTGCTGAAATTGAGCAGTGCTCTGCTGAATTGAGCAGTACTCGTGGCTAAACTCTTGACAAGAACTTCCAAGGAGTTCCCTCCATCAGAAGATGAGGGTTGAGATGTTGGCCCCACTGCATAGTTAGAGTTGGGGTAGTCTCACCATCCTTGACTATATATATTTGAATAAGGATCAAACATTGGTGGGTACAGATTTTGGAATACTCCAACATCACAAAATTGGGCATTCATGTCATCTTGAAGTAGTGGACACATGTTAGTTAGATGATCCAACTGACATATTCCACAAGTTTTGACTTGTTTCTTCTGTCCATCACTCAACTTTTGCACAAGAGAGGCCAAATCATCTAAATAAGGATCACTAATAGAAGAGTTCTCATTAACCCAATTAGGAACAAAGTCCAGTCTATCACCAAAATATTGAAAATTAGTAGCCATCAACTAGTAAGAAAATAGAGGAAAAATAAAAAATAAAAAAAATTGGAAAAAAATAAATCAAAAAAATGAACTCAAAAAGAAACAAATAATTCAGGCACCAGTCTCCGGCAATGACTCAAAAAAATTGACAGGTGTCGAGCCTATGCAATAATAATTAATAAACCTAATTGCGAATAAAAATAACCAAAATTCAATTCCAGGTACTGGAGTAGAGAATCCGGATGTGCAATGGGTTACTTGATTCACCCTGATTTCAAAGAGTATGCTTGATCCAATATACCAGAATTAATTAACTTGCATACAGTGGCAGATAGGGTCATTTCCACATGGACTGGGAGAAAATTTGTTTCTTCTTAAGCACGGGAAATGGGGGGATTTTGAGGATTAAATACTAACAAAATATTAACTAATTAACCAACTATGAAAAATTATTTAAAAGAGATAGTTAATGGGAAAACACTAGCCAAGGATACACTTCAGAAATAGTTCAAATAACTGATAATTGATACAAATATAATTCCAACATTTATTGACAAACCAATTTTTAATTGCCGATACGATCTGACAATTAGTTTCTCCTTACTGTATCGATAGCCAAGGTATGACCATTGACTATTCCCGTAATTCAGAAATAACCCTAGATACGACCATAGGATTTAATTTTCTGATTGCATTAAAAATTAGAGAAATCTTGTTCTGATTAACAGACACGCTACGAGGATCCATTTAAATCAGATTGTATATTTTTCTGACACAAACCCAATTATGCCAGTTGCTACCGGGATTAAAATAGCCAAATAATTACTGATTCAACTACTCTAATTAGCAAATAAATCACGTGAATAATTAAATACTGCACACCTATTTAACCACACACGATCACCATAATCAATAAAGGTAGAAAACATACAAATATCAATGAATAGAGGGAATAATTAAAATAAATTAGATCTCACAATAATAGATGAACCAAATCTTCAGTTGCCCCTTCACTAGAAGGATGAAATTAGTGACGCATCAGGTAGGAAATTCCACCAAAGTTCTTAAAAGAAAATACCAAAACCATCTATTAATCTTTCAAAGAAAATAGCGAAGGAAGCAAGAAAACAAGAAAGCTGTTGCTTGGCCTTGGTTCTCCTTCGTCCGAAGTCTCCCTTGTTGGAGCCAAAGATGATAGGTCCGTAACTACTAATCACCAATGTACTAATATACTTCATGCCGCCTAACCTCTTTTCTGAATTCCTTTCCACGTACAAATACTAATCACCCCGTAAAATCAGCTTTTAGCCACGTCTTCCTTCTAAGAATAATGTAGAGTACAAATTGGGAACTTCTAGCAACTGCCAAACTTGGAATTGGACTCGAATTGGGAAACTGCCCAATTATCACCAAAATATCTTCATTTAAATACTTCTCATTCCAACTCCTGCAATTAGTACAAAATACCAAATATCAATAGAATCATTCAAATAAGACCATATTTGGCACAAATGCAAAGTAAAATATTAACAATTATACCAACTAATTGCACCCTATCACTTCCTTAACGCGAAGAACATCTTCCTCACCTATCCTAGATGCACAGTCACAAAGGAGGAGGCCCTCGATTCTCTCCAGTAGAAACAGTTCCCGATTCCTCCGATCTACATCCGCATTACTGTAGAGCCGCACCAGGACGGAACACCGCATCTCTACTGTTTGCTGCAGTTCTCCGGCAAGTTCAGAATGAGGAACCAGAGGTTCTTCGACATTTCTCTCTTTCATCCCAACATACAGGGTGCGAGGAATTCATCCGTAGTTAGGGATTATATCTCCAAGTATGGAGATTTCACAGAGTAGGGGACCTTTCGGTTCGATGGTCGAAGCAGACGAGCTACCGACAGTGGGGATAAGGTATATGCCGCTGCGCTAGCCTCAGAGGATACCAGGATCTAAACCCAAAGGCCCTTATCCAAAGGGTCAAGGGTTCGAATTCTGGGGAGGCTTCCCGAAACTACCCGAGGCGTCTAGTCGAAGATGGGTGGAGGGGACAAATACACAATGGGTCCAAAAGTAGCAGGGTTTACCCCTACAGGGTGTGAGTACTAAATTTTGTGTCTTTCTCAAAGAATCGACAACCTTCACATCTCCATTCAAACTCAAAGCATTGACTCCTTCAAATGGATCAAATAATGACTCATGGACACACATTTCATTAGAAGTAGTATCAAAAATATAAACAAGACTCATCATATGAGGGACACTTTAAAGCTTCAAAAACCTTAAACTCTTGTGTATCCTCAGCCACTCTTAAAGTAAATTTTCTTTTTGGTACATCAATAAGAGCTCTTTCAGTGGCTAAGAATCCTCTACCTAGAATTATAGGCATCCTAACATCTTCCTTCATATCTAAAACAAGAAAATCCATAGGAAAATAAAATTTATTGACTTTTACAAGCATGTCTTGTACAATGCCAATAGGATATCAAACTAAACAATCAGCTAGTTGTAAAGTCACATTTTTATATGCAAGCTTAGCAAACTTTAATTTCTTGAAAAATGATAAAGGCATTAGATTAACACTAGAACCAAGGTCACACAAGCAGCTATCAACAAAAATATTCTCAAAATAACAAGGTGTTGTGAAACTACTTGGATTATTCACCTTGATAGGAAGATGACTCTGAAGTACTGCATGCACACTTTAGGCTTCAGATCTCTGTAGTGTATCCTAGACTTTAATGTTTAGGATGCCGGACTATGGGGTTTGATTATGCATTAAGTGTAATGTGACCTAAGTGCTTGATACTTGAGTGAGTGACATTGACGTATTTGTGTTTAATTGGAGTAATTCTTGAATTTGAGCGAGTGATGGAATGTCGAAGACGACATTCTCTTAAGGGGGAGAGATTGTGAGGACCCAAAATTTCTTGAATTATTTGCTTATATTTCTTGCGAGAAACCCTAAATTTTTCATGAATTATTTTTCATTGTATTCATTTAAGTGCAAATCATTTTCTTTAAACATTGGTAACATAAAATTTTCATTTAAGTGCATTATTTTCCTTAAGTACTCTCTTTTGTATGTATTGTATGAAATTAATTTGGAATCGTATTTTACTTATTTCATGTAGCCAAATACATAAACTTATATGGTATTAAGTGGATCACATTTTACATTAAGGGATTTGATGGTAATTTGCAAAGATATTATCCTATTTTTGGCCAAGAAAATGACACTTGTCAACAATCCAACAAAGTCTTGACTTAAGACTTTCTATTTAATCTCTCATCTTCAAAAAAATTGAATTAATTTTCCCTCCACTCTTCTCTCTCTTGGCCGGTCACTTGAAGGAGAAAATCACTAAAACCCTAAGCTTGATTTAGCCATTTTAAGTGAGGAAAAACATCTTCAAGTGAAACCCTAGTTTAGATTGTTGCTTGATCATCAAACTTGGTTGGAAGAATTGGAGCTTTTTGGGTGGTTTTCTCTCTCAACTCTCAAGGTAATTAGTCACGTAACTTTGCTTTAGTTATGTTTAAATTCAAGAAAGGATGCATGATAGTTAAGTTTAAGGTGTTTGGGGATGATTAGATGGATTGGATTTGGTGTTTTGCTTCTCAAAATTCCAGCCAAGAATTTCTGTCCGTTTTCTGTCCGAACTTGCTTGGTATATTCGAAGATGTTGGGAGCTGAATTAGACTTAGTCTAAAGCATGAAAGTTGTAGAGAATTGAGTGAGAATTCTTCCTGTAAATTTTCATATGAATCAGAGCACTGTAACATTTTAAATGACTAAATTACCCCCGGTGCCCTATTTCTGTCCAAACTAATAATTAGCCTCTATAATTGGTTAGTTTGACTGGGAAAATGACTGAATTGGTTGTTGATGCCTTCCTAAGAATTGTAGCCTTGTATTGTAGCTTTCAAATGCCTTTGGAATTACCTGAATTGGACTTGTGTGCGTTGAGTTATGATTAATTGAATCAGGCAGGTTAGTAAGATTCGTAGTGAGATGTAAACTTGAGAATTTGGGGGCTGTTTTGGTAAATTTGACCTAGTTAGAATGGGAACTGGGTTGAGATGTCTAATGATAATTGTAGAGCTATGTCTTAGATTCGAGACGGTATAAGATTCATCTCAATCCGATAAGTATAGCTCTAGTTATGATCAAAATACCAAAAGATGATAGAAACTTGATAGTTTGCCTACCAAGTGTTTGATAAAATGTTTGTGTGAAACTAGTGGTTATGCACATCAAGTGTTTGATGAAATGTTTGGTATGAAACTTGCGATTCTAGGACTTGGATTGAAATGGAGATATCTATTGGAGACAAGTGAAGCACACTGTGGTTGGTGAGTGTTCCAACTCATTTCAACTAAAATGTTTTACTAAAATTCAATTGTGAAATGACTTACTACCTTACTTTGATCTTGCCATCTCAAACTTGCTACTCATTTTATTACTTGTGAAATGGTTTACTAACCTACTACTTCACGTGTTTTCAAATTTGCTCTCATCTTGTTTCTAAACATGTTTTAACTAGTTTTTCAAACATGTCCAAATTTGTTTTCCCCACTTATTTACACATGAAACATTTTACTACTATTCTTTTAAATGACACATTTTCCAATTATTTGTAAGCATTTCAAAATGTGTTTTAAACTCTTTACAAACTCCTTTTGATGCTTAATGTAGTGTGTCGTGTGAAATAACTTGATCCGTTAAGTTGTTAATATCTAGATGATTGTTCGATCTTATTTCCGAAATTATTTTCACACTTGATTTCCAACTTGTTTTCGAACTTATTCCACTTGCTTGTCAAACTTGTTCTACTTGACTTTAGACTAGCTTTTCACTGGTTTTCACATGAAATATTCCGTTACTACTTTTTCTAAATGAAATATTTTTCTAGTATTTCGAGTGTTTAAACTATATGTTAACTTATTTGTAAGTATTTTGCTACTACTCTTTATAAATGTAAATGTTTTCAATTAATTGTGAGTATTTTAAACCGTATTTCAAAATACTTATAAACCGATTCACTTGTTTATAAACCTATTTGTGATGTGCTTGTTTTACATATTGATTTATAAATGTGCACAAGTGAAATAATTACTGTGAAATTAACTTCCATTTAACTTGCTATTACATGTGAGTATTCCTTATATGATATGTGAATTACATGCTTATGTGATTAATACTTGATGTTACTTGATTTCATAAGTGTTAAATACTTGTTTTTAGGCGAGTGTGTACTTTATTGCACTCGACCTAACTGTCTATAACTGTTCAACTGTTTACTTTTTCACTATTTGTATATTACTTGCGCATGACTGTAGGCCATGTGCACTTCACCACATTGGCTGAACAAGGCCTTTCCCTCTTCGTTATCGGCCTATTCGAGTTAGAAGCGGATTCGGTTGGGTAGGTTGGTACTTAGGGCACTGTACGGTATACTCGAGTATTACCACTGGAGGGATAAGGTGATGGCCAGATGAACTGAGGGGATTGTTCAAGAGTTATAAGCTGAAGTGGACTAGTGAAATAGCTCCAAGTGAGCACTATATCCTTTTATAACTGATTTAACATTTATTAAGCACTGTTCTTCTAGTAGAGCTGATCTGAGCAAGTCTCCTCGTGAGCACTGCTCTCCGAGTCGAAGTAGCTCAAATATTGTTCTCTCCTAGTTGAAAAGTGTCCTGTGAGTGTGCTTGATTATTTGTCAAAGTGCTCGTGTGATGGATTAAATTATTTCATGAATTTTTTTCGTCTTCCAAATTTCTAGTGAAAAGTACTTTCTCACGTGATTTCAAAGATTTGAATATTCCAATGTTTTCGTACTCTGATAAAACAGTTAAATTCTAAAATACTTGTTTTCTCGGAATCTCACTGAGTTTTAGCTCACCCCAAAATATTTTATTTCCCTCCCCCCCATAGGGCTCGAGATGAAGGAAAGCAGGAAGTGATCTTTCTTAGTGTGACTAGCCGGATTATCTCTTGTACTATTTGTAATATTGGATAGTTGGACTTTTGGTGTATTTGGATTAGTTGGAAATGTAATTATTATTTGAAGATCTTGCATTGTCATTATTTGAGATCTGTAATATGATTGAGGATCTGTAGTGAGTCCCGGCGAGAGCTGGGCAAGCGGTCCGCTAACCCCTCTGGTTCGCCTTAGGGGAAAGTGGGGCCGTCACACTATCAAAACAATGAAGGAGATTGAAGATAAGGATAGAAAACTCAGATCTCAAGTGATAAGGGTGACATCTCTCCAATCACTTTATCTTGATTCTTATATTTGGTTCTCAAACAAGCATGGTTCATGTTCTCATATTTTTTATGTTTTACTAGTTTGCATACCAAGGAATGGATGAACTATCTATACATGTTATTTGAGTTTTTCATAGCCATTTGAGCTTATTTCTTGGCCAAGTAACTTAAAACTTTTGTTATTACAATCGATATTAATTTCGGTACCATTGATTACGATTATGTAAAGATGTTTCATCAATGAAAGGTTATAATCAAATATTAGCTCATAGAAGCATTAAATCTAGGGAATTAGCTCACTAATATAGGTAATCTTTGACTCGGTGATTTAAGTTAAGACTAATCCACCACCTTTCCCTAGTATATTGGAGAAGCCAAGGAAGCAAGAGAAGGAAAAAGAAATCCTAGAGGTGTTCCATAAAGTACAAATAAACATCCCTCTATTGGATGCAATTAAGCAAGTGCCCAAGTACCCAAGTACGCAAGGTTCTTGAAGGACTTGTGCGTCAATAAAAGAAAGTTAGGGGAGATGAAAGAGTTGTGGTGGGAGAGAAAGTATCGGCAGTGTTGCAAAGAAAGCTCCCACCTAAATGTGGTGATCTAGGTATGTTCATCATCCCCTATAAAATTGGAAATTCTAGAACTAGAGGTGCCATGCTAGATTTAGGGGATTCTGTTAATGTAATGCCTAAATCTATATTTGATTCCCTAAACCTAGGCCCATTAAAGGAAACGGGAGTGATAATTCAATTGGTTGGTCGTACTAATTTTTATCCTCAAGGTTTAATTGAGGATGCTTTGGTTCAAGTTGAAGGACTAGTTTTTCCTGCTAATTTTTATGTGCTTGATATGGGTGACAGGAATTCTCCAAATCCATCACCCATTTTGTTAGGGAGACCATTCATGAGTACTGCCCTAACTAAGATTGATATTAATAAGGGTACACTCATGATGGAATTTGATGGAGAAATTATTTACTTTAATGTTTTTGATGTAAAGAAACATCCTACTGAGTCTCACTCCATATTTGCTACCAATGTAACTAACCCTGTTGTGCAAGAGGCATTTGAGTTGAATGATAGGGAGAATCCAGAAGTCGTGGTGGCCAAACATCGAGAGCAATTAACTGTAGAATCCCAGCATTATTTGCCCACTTCAGATCATCTCCGAATAAAAAAAGCAGCACAGTTCATGAGTTCAAAAACTACTCCATCTATGAGAGCTATCAGGAGCATATGGAGCAAGCCATGAAAAAAATTGAAAATTTTTATCCTCCTTGAGTAAAGATAGTTATGTCTAGCCAAAGACATTAAAGAAAGGAGCTGCTTGGGAGGCAACCCAAGGATTCTTTTTATGTTATTAGTTATTTGAGTTTTTAGTTTAAGTTGTTAAGTATCATTTAAGTAAATTTCTTTTGTTAGAAAACACTTGATGGCAACTACAAAGTTGTGGTTACTCTTGGCCTTCACTTCGATGAAATCTGGTGGGCAGAAGACTCTTGGTCGTCATGACACGCCCGCGTCCTAATGACTGATGCAATTTTAAAGATGCAATAGGCAAACCAGAAGACTTCTCATGGTAAGGACGTGCCCGCGTCACGAGTCACATTACCTTTCCACATTTTTTTCAAAGTGCCCACCAGAAGACTCTTCATTGTCAGGACGTGCCCACGTCACCATACCTGATACGTTTTTTCAAGAATAAATTGGATCGACCAGATGACTTTCCTTGGTCGGGACGTGCCCACTTCAAGAGTCCCACGGCAATTTGGAATTTCTCCATACCCCGACCAGAAGACTCCAACCATTTTGGATGTGCCCACATCCAGTGGGATCCCTGGGTTGTTTCAAAAAAAATTTTGATTTTTATTTATTTATTTATTTTTCTCTTTTCTTTGTATGCTTTCAGCAATTTAAAAAAAAAAACCAAAATCCCTAATTTTTTCCCTCTTTCTTTCTCTTCTTTCTTCCTTTTCTTTCCTTCTCTTTCCCTCTTCCCGATCAGCAGCCACCGCCGCCTCAGCCTTTATCACCACTGTTTCAAAACTTGGTTCCGAACCGCCGTTGTTGCTGGAAATAATGCTGCCATCACTTGCTGCTGCTACTGCTGTTAGGAGCTCCATCAACATCACGCTAGTCGCCAGCCGTCGCTGCTGCTCGCTATTGAAGCTAAGTGTGCTACCACTGCTCTCCAGCCGCTGTTGTTGCGCCGCCGCTCGCGGCTGTTGCAGATTGCTGTTACTGCTCTCCGATTGCTGATTTTCGGACATTCCTCTATATCGCGCCAACCTCTGGAGCTCACCCTAGAAGGACGCGCCGCTGCTGGAAGAACAAATCTCCACCGTCGCTACCCCAGGTCGTCCACACACCTGCAGTCACTGCTATTCGCTGCTCCACCACTACTGCGCCATTCGCTACTCCACCACTACTGCGCCATTCGCACCGCTGTTAGAGGTCGTCTGTGGTCCTCATAGCGTGAAGCTCCTCCGACGTTGCACATCACCGCTGGAGTTCCTCCATCGCTACTGTCCATACACTGCTATTGCTCTGGCTCCTGCTATTTGAAGTTTCCCCGTATCAACTCCGCAATCTCCGTCTGAGGTCAACGCCGTTGCTTCCTCGCCACTGGCCCTCGATGCTTCACTTTATCTCCACTATCCTCGTTTAGTGAACTCTAGGGCTCCTGGTGATCCTTCTCACCCTACCGGATCTCTTGGTGGTCTTCTCGAGCCTTCTACTTCAGCACCACCACCTCCTACTTGGGAGGCCCAAATGCAGCACCTTCATCACCAGATGGGCAACATGGATGATCGCCTCTCCCTGCTGGAGCTTCAAGTGTCGCATATGGTGCAGAACTTGGTGTGATACCTACACTATGTGGGCTTTCCTCCGCCTTTTCCTCCCACACCTTAGACTGCCATTCCCTTCCTCCGTGTTCAGGGGAGTCTTCCTGTCCTCCTTTTTCTATTTGTTATTTTTTGGTTACATTGAGGACAATGTAATGTTTAGGTGTGGAGGAGGGATTTGATTGGCTAGCATGTGTGCATAATGCTTATTTTTCTTTGCTGGTTTTCATTGGCTGTGATGAAATTTACAATCAAGATGCGAGTTTGAGTAGTAAATCAAGGCTAGCTAAATTTTCTATTCTTCTTGACAATAAATTTGGGTGATAAATGTGCTGAGTTTGACAGATTTAAACCACCTTGTGAGCTTTTGAACTTGGTGATGAGCATTTTAATCATATCTTTATTCATATTCTGTTCTACCTTCATTTGTTGTGTGGTTAACGCTCATGGTTTGTCATTCTAGAATTTGCTCTATTATGCATGTCGAGACCACATTTTTGTTGAATTTGATGCATTGAAATGATAAGGGCACCTAGGATTTAGCCATTTTTGACTTTCTTTGAAAAACTCTCCTTATTTAGTTTACCACTAGAAGACCCCTTTTGAGCTTTAACCTTTTCCTTCTTAAAAAAAAATTGCAATTATTACCCCATTACTTCTTTTTATACTTTCTTTTGGAACCTTGTGTCAAGGCAATGTCTTAGTTTAACTACGTGAAACTCCCGAGCTTAAATTGAAGGCAAGAAAGTACCGTAGCAAGTGTTGGAATGTGAGTTGTTTTACAATGTTTGTATATGCAGAAAAGTGGAAAAAAAAATGAAACGAAGTGAAAAAAAAAAGACAAAAAAAAGAAAAAAAAAGAAAAAAAAAGGGGGAAAAAACATGTTTTGCACTTGCTAAATAGATGGAAGGGAGTTGTGCCTTGTTATTGTGAATTAGGAATTTCTTTCACGTAGTGAATTTTGGCATTTTCTTGACATATTTTCACCTTTTCACTACTTTTGTCCTATCCTTAACCTAAGCCCCATTACAACCCTTTTAAAGTTCCTTTGATTTTTGTGCCGAATTCACTTTTGGTGATCGAGATATGATATAGAAGCAAGCATATGGTAATGTCGCTCCATGGATTTTGGTTATTTTTATTAGCAAGTTAGGTTTATTGATTATTATTGCACAGGCTCGACACCTGCCATGTATCTTGCAAGACAATAAATGAGAGTAACCTTAGTTAGTTGGAGAGCTTTTTTCTCTTGCTAGTTTTTGAGTGTTTAGAGAGCTTTTGAGAGAGGGGAAATTTGTCCTCTCAAGAAAAATGTAGTCCTTTTTAGATGTAGTAATGGTAAGAGTAGGAACAGAAGTTAGATAGGTTTCCTTTTTCTCTTGTAACTGTCCAAGGAGGTCAAGAATTAGGAGAAATCCTTGTGTCATCCTGATGCAATGGATTCAAGGACAAAGGAGTTGCAGAAGGAGCTTTTGTTTCATCTGTGAGGGCCTCAAAAATCTGAATTTTATTTTAAAATGTATAATAATATTTATATTATGTTTATTCACTAAAATATTAGTGAAAATATGTTTTGAATGATTATTTTCTAATTTAGAGAATTTATCATGAATTACTTGCCGGTGTGTGGTTTTGGTTATTTTAACTGTTTAATCGTGTACCGGAGCATGAATAGTGACTTTAAGTTGAACCTGAACATATATGGAAATAATATAGAGATATATTTAAGGTTAATCAGTGTCGGAATGAGTCAATGCAGTAAAAGTTGGACTGTCGCACTTCGACGCGACAAAAAGTGGCCTTTTGACCACTTTTCCTTAAAATAAGGAAAATGGTCACTTTTTGCCTCCTATAAGCCTCCTTTTTGCTTCTTGAACCTTCATTTGCAGCTGCACTTTGGAGCACAAGAGAGAGAGAGGGCTGAGAGCTAGAGAGAGAGAGAGAGAGAGAGAGAAAATTCCAACTTTGCTTCTTCTATTTTTCTTTCCTTCTCCTTCTTCAAGCTTTAAGGCTTCCTTGAAGACTTCATCCTTGGCTCATCCTCCTCTCTAGCAGCTGAGAGAGAGAGAGAGAGAGTGAGGAAAGAGGGAGAGCCGAAGAGAGAGAGAGAGAGAAAAGTGAAGAAAAAGCCTTGGAGAGTTGGGTTGGTCTTGATCTAGAGCTATTTGTGGGTAGATCAACTTCAAGGCAAGGGGAACTCGAGCAAAGATCGGAGCTTTCGGGGTTGTTGAGCTTGGAAGGGTCAATTTTGAGAAGAGATCACAAAGCCTCGGTGGATCTTGTCAGATTTAGTCGGATCTGAAGGTATAAAGCTTGAATCTTGTAAATCTAACTTTAATTAGTGTTGAAAGGGGTAGATCTATGGTTTATTCTGTTAGGAAATGCTATATTTGGAATGTTGAGTTGGGCTCTTGAAATCCCAACCTAGGTAGCGGCCTTGAGTTGACCTTTAGATAGCGGATTTGAGGACCTGACTGTGGCTTGGTTGATATTGTGAAATTAGATTAGTCTTTGGTTAGAAAATAAGATTTTTTGTTGTTGAAAATCTTGAAGGAAAAGCATGTAAAATGGCCGAACCTATCCTGGCAAATTTTGGATGTTTGATTTCGAAATCTTGTGATATTTCTTGAAGAGATTTTTCTTAAGTATATATGTGATATGCTCATCTGTGAGTATGTGTCTTTGTGAATTAAAAACGTGGATTTTAAATAAAGAAAAGTAAAGCTCTTCATGAACTTTGGAATAAAAAGTGTCGATGGGTTAGATTTGGAAGTTTTGAAATATTTTAGTCAATTTTCATAAATTTAGTATCTATAAAGATTTGGTGGGATTTGTTTTAAAGTTTGAGTTAGACCTGGAAGAGTAATTTTGATATGACAAGTCTCGTATGAGTTTTACAGTAAAGTGAATTTTGGAGTAGTGTCTAGGGAGTATATCCGATGGAGCACTTTACATTAATTAAATGGCACTTTTTGAAAAGAACCATGTATGATATTTTATCATTCGAGATGAATAGTGTTTACAAGGGGATTTTGGAAAAACCTTGATTACATGAAGAAATAAGTGTATTTAAACTTGATTTTCGAATGAGAAAGTGAAACTTATCAATTCCCCTTATTCGTTTTAGGAAGTGCTAAAGACTTTGGAACTAAGCCAGCTTTAGAGTCCGAACCCTGATATTTGGGTGAGTTTCCATGCCTGTTATGTGCTTACGTGAATTTAATTCGAATTATGTGTAGTAAGTGATTTGATGTGAAAATACGATCCTTTTTAGCCATCAAATAGAGTGGTGTGTACTTTATCTCACTTACTCCTATTTGAGTGGAAAATTTTTAAAGATTTCTATGATGTGACATAAGTGTGTCGACGTGAATTGTATGCGCATGAAAAGTTTGGGAATTCCCAAGACCTATAGGCAAGTCGTTCGACTCGTGCTGTAGGCGAGGCCTAGGCTGAGGAGAATAGTACTAGCCATAGGGAATACTATGTGATGTGATGTGTGCTCTGGACTTGACGAAAGGGTTTGTCCATTATGGAGAGCAAAACACAAACTATGTGATAAACTATGTGATCAGTTATGTGAACAAACTATGTGACAAATTATGTGCGAAGTCCGGCCCGAAGGGGGTTTGGTAGAGAAAGGAGAAGTGGAGTTCTACATGGACTATATGAAAGTTGACGGAGTGTCAACTACGAGGTTCGTGATCAAGCGACGTAGACCCTGGCTCTTGAGAGCCCCCGTATCGTACTCATGTGATGTTAAATGCATTCCTTATTTGTTTATTTCAAGTTTGTATTTCAAGTAAAATGCTTTATGTGCTAGTTGCTCTGCATGTTCTTTTGGGAACTTACTGAGCTTTTATCTCACCCTTTTCATTTTGTTTTCCTTAACAGGACTGGGAACCCAAGTGGAGGGATCAACCCTTAGAAGTAGGGTTTTCTTTTGTATATGTTTTGTGGTAATGGAAATTGTGTGATTTTGGTTTGTTGTTCTAAGAAACTAGAACGTACAATGGAAGTTCCTTATGTATAGTGGGTTTGTAATTTGAAGTGTAAGATTGTAGGTTTGGTTAATGTACTTATGAATTATCTTTTGAGGTTTGGATTAAAAATGGTATTTAGCTTGGAGTATTTATGATTGTTTTGGAGTGAGTCCTGGCGTGAGTTGGGCAGGCGGCCCACGGATACCTTAGAATACGCCCCAAGGAGATGTGGGGTTGTCACAGGTGGTATCAAAGCTTAGGCTTCAGATCTCTGTAATGTATCCTAGGCTTAAAGTTTAGTATGCCGGCCTGTGGTACTAGAGCGTTTCTTGATTAAAAAGATGAGTTTTGTACTTGATGACTGGATGAGAGAAATGGAAAAACTGATAGGAATTGACATGGAGGGATTAAGACTTTAATTCTGGATGTGTGCTAGTAAGAGATCTTCTTAAGAGTGTGAATCACCGTAACCCCTTCCTAATTGTGGTTGGTGTTGAATCGAGAGCTCTCTATTGTGGCTAGAATTTAAGGAATCCTAGACAGGGGAGATATTAAATTTCTAGTAAACCTATTGATGGATGATTAAGAGATGCCCTTCCTAAGCTCTATTTGCTATCATGTGATGTGCGATTTTGAGATCTAATGAGAGTTAGCAAGGAAGTGTTCTGATCGAGGTTTCCTTGTTTGTTTTCCCAGAAGTTTTAAATTTTATATCTTCGGTCTATTTAAAACATTCTTTCATTTAACCTCATCATGCATGTTGAGTTTTCATGATTTGGACAAGAAACTGAGGCGGTTTTGGAAGACAAGAAGTGTTTTAATTTTTAAAATCTTGGCAACTTTACACCTGAGGTGTAAAGAGAGATCTATTAACTTTCAAACTCAATGTTTGACAGAATCACAAAACATCTCACGCCTTATTCTTGCAATAAAACAATTTGAGTACGCACGAGGCATGTTACTCGATTTACTAGAAGAAAACTTATGAGTTTGAACAAAATTGAAGATTCTAACTTTGAAAGTTTTCACCACTTGTAACTACACTAATTTCCATAAAACCTTTACATACATTGTTGCTTTACGTATGTTTTGCCTCGACAAGGATATTGGTTTGAGAATGAGAGTGCAAACCCGTAAGTTGGAATTCGTATCTAAGCTTGAATATTTTGCGAAACCAAGGTTGACTTTTAGAGTTGAAACCTCTTGGAATATTGAAGTCAATCTATGACTGAGGGGTTATGGAAGGAAAGATTGATAGATAGTCTTGTGCAATCTAATGGGATCCTAATACTTGATCTGAGCTAAAACTAAACTAGGAGATTAGACCTTCTAGTGTTATGATTGATTGACCTAGTTGTGTACCTAGTACGGTTCTCCCTTGAGAACTTAATGATTGCTTTATATGTATCTTGTGATTGGTTCTATGGACATGTTTTAACCTTTTTACAAAAACTTGAACTCCCAAGTTTTGTGTTCATTATTTGTGATGTGACCTGGATTCATTACTTATTTATTGTAATTGAATGAAAGTACTTTCAATTTTTGCTTAACCATTACTGTGTACATATCTAATTACTTGTTGTCCCTTTTCACAAAAATATTTATATATATGTGTATATATTTTCAACTCACACAAAAATAAAAAAAAAAATAGGCAGAGTTTAGGTTTGGACCTCTTCTTAGAAATAAGAATGCATATTGGTTGTGAATTGGAGAGTAAATAGTTAAGTTTTATGTGGCATAAGGGCTAATTCTCAGATTAGATGTAAAGGATAGAGGCGTTGGATCGAAATTTATGCATTTACGAACTTGCATGTTTACTTATTTTTCTTAAAAGCATTTATTCTCAAAAGTGATTTATGGGGATTAGAATGTGTGTTAAGCGCATGGTGATGTTATCACCAGACGAATAGTTGGGAGTTAGAGTCATTGAGCATTTGAGGGTTTAGTAGGTTTGAAAGAAATGTAAGAGGTACCTGCTATCTATGTTTAAAGTGCTAATGATGCTTAGGTTTGAATAAGTTCTAATGGAATTTATTTTGTAGGTTATGGAGTTTGGCGGTGATGGTAACGGGCCTGGATTCAGATAGGCTACAGTTTCCTATCGACTGGGCTTGGGGGGTGCCCGCATGGCCTATAACCCTAGAACCAGGACTAGGTGTGATTGTGAGTGTTGGAAGGACTATGCCTATCCTGATGAGGTAGTCCTGGCGATCAATCATGAGAGAAGGACCCTGACTAGGGTTCGTAAGGAGTTACAAGAGGAGGTGGATAGGCTGTTGACCGAGGGGCAGGATCAGGCTGATCTGATCTGTGCTCTTGAGAAGGAAGCTCGTTCGGCTAACGAACGAGTGGCTAGAGTTATGAGAGTTGCTCGAGACCGAGCTGATAGTATTGTGGCTGAGTGCGAGGCTTTGGTGGAAGGGGTGCTCGAGGCTAATCGAGCTGAGGAGACTACTGTTGATCAGCCCTCTTTTGATGCATTTTTAAAATTCAAAATTTATTTGAAGTAATTTTTTAGGGTACCTTTAAAATTAAAAATTAATTTGGGTAATTTTTTGAGGTATTTTTATAATTAAAAATTAATTTGGGACAATTTTTTGGGGTATTTTTAAAATTAAAAATTTGTTTGGGGTATTTTTTAGGGCATTTTTAAAATTAAAAATTTATTTGGGGGATTTTTTGAGGCATTTTTAAAATCAAAAATTTATTTGGGGCAATTTTTTGGGTCATTTTTAAAATTTAAAATTTATTTGGGGTATTTTTTGGGGCATTTTTAAAATTAAAAATTTATTTCGGGTAATTTTTGGGGAATCTTTAAAATTAAAAAAATAATTTTGGGTAATTTTTTTGGGCATTTTCAAAATTAAAAATTTATTTGGGGTATTTTTAGGGCATTTTTAAAATTAAAAATTTATTTGGGGGTAATTTTGGGGATTTTTTAAAATTAAAAATTTATTTTGTGGTAATTTTTGGGGGCATTTTTATTATTAGAAATTTATTTGAGACAATTTTTTGGGGCATTTTAAAAATTAAAAGTTTATTTGGGGTAATTTTTTGGGGCATCTTTAAAATTAAAAATTTATTTGGGGAAATTTTTTAGGGCATTTTTAAAATGAAAAATTTATTTGGGGTATTTTTTTGGCATTTTTTAAAATTATAAATTTATTTGGGGCAATTTTTTGGGGCATTTTTAAAATTTAAAATTTATTTGAGGTAATTTTTAAAATTAAAAATTTATTTGGGATAATTTTTTGGGGCATCTTTAAAATTAAAAATTTATTTGGGGTATTTTTTTTTAAAATTAACCCACCTGCACCACCACCTATCAAATAAATTTTAATTTCAAAAATACCCCAAATAATTACCCCAAATAAATTTTTTAATTTTAAAAATTTCCCAAAAACCCTAAAATTAATTTTTAATTTTAAAAATGTCCTAAAAAATTATCCCAAATAAATTTTTAATTTTAAAAATGCCTCAAAAAATTGACCCAAATAAATTTTTACTTTTAAAAATACCACAAAAATTATTACAAAAACACCCTCAAAAAGTTTGTGAAAGACAGCTGCAGTTGTTTCGCATCCCAAATGCTACAGTGCTGTTTTTGAAAAACAACTAATCCAAACGGACCCATGGATTTCCTAGATATAATACATGTTATTTATTATGTGTTAGTTGCTGCATGGCTCCTATAGTCTCAGTGATGGTACAAGCTTAACATAGGAAAATGGGACATGGGCAAATTGTGCATCTTCTACTTGGGCATAGAAAGTAATTTAAGTCATATAAAATAAACATTTACTTCCAGGAATATATTTTTTCTACCTTAAAATCAGTTTTTCGGTTTTCTTTACCTTCAATTCATGTGGCCAAAATGCTTGTTTCTTGAACATCTTGAATATTGTCATTTAAACTACTAAAATGCAAGTCTAAATCCTTTAGGGGTTTCACAAGTTCATGTCAACTTTTCAGTAGATAATGCTAGTATGACAATTAGGTTGTAACATAGTATCTCAGGAATAGCTTTGATGGTAATATGTTGTCAAATGTCATAACAACAGCATGCTGGATCACTTTTGGCTTGGTAGTTGAAGTGAACCAAACTGATGTTCTTGATCAACATTTTCATTGTCCTTTGTTTTCTTGTAGTCATTTTTGCATCCTCATGTGAAATAGATACATGAGTGCTTATGGATCCTTATTTGTAAACAAAATGAGGGTAATATTTATAACAGATATATACATCCAATTGACTTAGCTATTGTAGGTATCATTTAAGCATATGGTAATTACTTCCTTTTGTTTTTTTGTATTAGAAATCCATAACACAATCATCAAAAGTAACTCTTAAAGAATTATGCACAACCAAAATTTGTTGGAGAGCAACAAAGGCCTGTAGACAGATTTATTCTTAGAAATATGTTTGCAAAAATGAGCATGGCTGTAAATCATACTTATGATCTATGTGCGTGTGTGTGTGTATTCTGAATTTTCACCCTGAGAAACAATATTCATCATTACTTAAAAATTTTTCCATTTCCATGTCCCCTTTAATTCATAGCGGCTGCTATAGGCAAAATTGAAGGCTCCTATGTCACATTTTTCTTAGTACATGAAAAAGGATATCTTAACTTTAATGCATTGTTAATACAATAGTTGTATTTCATTCCTTATTCTTTCTTCTAATTTCAAGCCTGTTATTGATGTTTGAACTAGGTTCTTCAACAACTAATTACCTCTATACAGCTTCTGCAAATGAGCCTTTAGAACAGTCAGGTTTATTTACACACTCAGATAAATGTTTATTTGTTTGTATGCCTTACTTTGCTATAATTTTGGCTTACAACAATATCACCTCTTTAATAAAGATGTTTGCACAGGGGGATTGATCTCCAGTTTGTGCTTCACGCTATAAGTATTTTTAGATGCAATAGAAGGCATTGCAGCTTTCTCTGTGGTCTTGCCTTCAACTGGTATTAAAGCACCACATAATGAAGCGGAGTACATTCCAGCTGTAGGTTCAATCCTTACTCATTGTGTTACTTGTTATTACTCTTGCCCCACAAAAATATTCAACTTTCTCATTTAGACCTTATCAAAATTTTGAATGTAATTAATTTAACTTCAAGTAAGCCAAGTAAGGCAACATTCATTTCGAATCACATTTCCATTCATTGCATTCATTTACTGTTTACAAGAACATTGTGTATAATTAAACTGACTTAATTGGAAAATATTTACACACAAGCATTGGTCTGCTCCTTCCGCAGGGAAGACTTCCTACTATTACTAATATGTTGAAGTGTGATGACATATGTATATGGTTGATTGAATGATTTGATTTATGACACAATAGAACACACATGACAAATTCTTCTATAGAAAAATTTTAGCACTGTGAATTGATGTTTGGGTTAATGGAGATGATGCTTAATATTAGTGGGATAATCTCTCTATGCAAGGTCCATGCAAGGTACAAGTAGACATCTTGGCAATAAGGTATCCTTAAAAATCCAAAACATACAACAGTTGTGCAATTGCTCAAGTTGAATATTGACCTTTTCATAACTGGCGTGATCAAAATATCACAATGCAATGCCTTGAGAATCTTTTAAAGTGGTAAATGGATGTCAGAAATCGTTTAAAGTGGCAAATGGATGTTAGGAATCATATAAAGTGGTAAATTAATGGTCAGTAGCTAATTTGTAATCATTTCTTGTACTTATAATTTGAAATTTGTTATCATCTTCTTGTACTTGCTTAAATTTGGTAGTTAATTATACTTCCAGTTGAAGTATTGAAACATATTAATTTGCTTAGGGATTTACTTTTGTTATGGATCATTAATAGTAATTTAATTTTGCTTAAAAATTCCTTCTTTTAGTTGCATGTGGATCATTATTATTAATTTATTTTTGCTGGCTATGCAGGTATTTTAAGACATAGGCTGTTTGGAAGAAATTTGTTACCTAGTTGGAGTTGGCTTTTGGACATGTTGATGAAGATGGCTGAAGTTTGACCTTAATGCTTTACTATGTGCTTTTGATTAGTAATGTGGTATTTTTGTTTTCTAGATGGCCACTTATATTAGTACTTGAACTGTGTTTTTTGGATGGCCACTTGCTATTGTATTTATGATGAATTTAGAGATATTTATGATAATATATATACACATTTCAGGCTTAATTGTGTGTTAATTTTATTTTTAACATTTATCGAGTTGAAAATTATCTGTTATATTTGTTGAAAATGTTATAGGATCGTGTAGGATATAGTGAATTTTAGACCTTCTAAATAAAGTTTAGTGACAAGTTTAGAGAATGATGTGACAGACTGCAAATTCACTCAATGACAACAATTCTTGTCATTGATGAACAGGATCGATTGTGACAAGTCAAAAGTCGTCACTATACAGACAAAATTTGTGACAACTTTTGCTTCATCTATGACAACAAAATAGATGTAGTTGTGACAACAAGTGTCGTCACAGAATGCTAACAGTTTATGACGACTTTTTGGTTGTCACTGGATAGCATGATTCTGTGACGACCCTCTTTAGGTTGTCACATGGATCCTTTTGTGACATAGAATCTGTGACAACCATGTGATAGTCAAAAAAGTCTTCACTGTATCTTATAATGACGATTTTTTGGGTTTCAGTGACAACTTTTGATTGTTAGTGAAACCCAAATTTCTTGTAGTGGTACTTAAAATACGAAAAGATAGTGAATATCCTATAAGGATTTACCACCTCTTATGAAAGAGAAATTATCTCATGTTCGACCACTTGTAGAAGTATAATTCAGAAATCTTAACGTTAAGTGGAAGAGTCTTAGAAGGTTTTTCTAAGAATTTCTTCATTGGAGTTATATTTTGATACAAGAGAAAAGAGCTATTAATCACACAATAGAGTAGGCACAACTTGTTCCAAGATTAAAGTGAGATAAATGTGGTAAAAGGATATTAGTTACACGATAAACGTTCATTAAAAGGTGAAATCATCCACTTGACTTTTCTCATTACTTGGGTGGTCATGATGCATTGTTAGATGCCAATCTTGATCTATAAGTATGAGTTGATTGATTAGTAGAATCAATGACAAATTAAAAGGAGTTTTAATTTATCTTGTTCTTATTTATTAAGAATTTATAGTTCATACTTATTGCCAACGTATATGAGAATCCAATGGGTCACACACATTAAGAATTTCCTTAACTAGATTAAATGAATTTCAAGTGGGACTTGACAGATAAGTTTTTATAACTTATAGTTTAATTTGTGAGTCAAATTAAACTTGAGAGACTTATAGTACAAATAAGTTTTAATCTGCCAAATACAAGAATTGTATTAAAATAAGGAAGTTAAATCTTATTGGAAACTGATTTCAGGTTTCCATAAGGATTTGACAACTTATTTGTGTATAAATACTCACTAAACTTTTACTAGCAAGAGGAATGATCACACAAATTGTCTTATGAGATTTTTGGGAAAAAAAATCTTGAGAGAAAAATACCCAAAAATCGCCCAAGAAAATAAGGGAAAAATTGTATCTCTTATCTCTCATCTTCGGACGAGTTTTTCATGGTGAAAAATTGGGGTTATCTCAATAGGCTTGCGTGTGGTAGTTTTGGTAATAGGTGGCACTAATCTAACTTAAACTAATTCGACCTTAGAGGTTCTAGTTAAGGGGGTTCGTGTGGATCACTATTAGAGACCGGCGCTTGTACAGCTACGTGGATCTCTTTGCCATTCTCTGCGTCAAATTTTCACCAAGTTCAAGGAGGTTCATGGATTGAGGTAATTTTCTTGAATTAATTCTATGTTACATGGATTTAATCAAAGAACGATCTATTTGAAGGAATCAAAATTTTAAATTTCCACTACGTTTATCTCTTTGATTCCCAATAGAAAGATCCCTATGACACCAAGCAGTAATAACAATAGTAGTAGCTCCAGGTGCGGCCACTCGGGCAAACTCATGGACAAGCTTCAACAAGAAAATGTTGCAAGTAAATTATAACAAAAAATGGAGAGAAATTGTAATTGTAATAGAGGCCATGGAACACTGACAACCTTGGTTTTGTCATTTATGTGATCCACACAATCCATACACCAAACAAATCAAATTGTCCATCTGGAAATGGCTGGTTCAAGGCATCTGCGATTTCAAAGGAAAGCTGCCACGTACATTAAAAAAAAAAAAAAAGGGGCACGTTACTCCACAACAAGGCAAATTATAGTGTTTTTAGAATCGGAACAGACTGGCCGGTTCAACCGGATGAACCGTGAACCGTTGATGCCACTGATCCAGTTGAATGTAAAAACCGGAAGTGAATAAAAACCCGGCCTAAACTGCGAAAACCTGTTGAACTTATTTGGACCTGTAAAGCCCGGTTTTATGTTTCCTCTTGAAATTTCTTGGTGGTCCCTATCTAAAATTTTGCAACCAAGGAATCACGTGATTCCGGCCCATGATTCTTCACATTCCTATTTGGAACAAACAACAGTAAAACCAAGTATAATAATGAAACTAAGAAATAACATGAATTAATGATTTACAAATAAAAAAAAAAACTTAACCCTAGGACAAGTCCAGCAGTCGTTATATTTAGCCTCCTCTATCATTTACTTTTTCTTCTCTTTCTTGTCTTACTTTTTCTTCTCCAATTTTTAGCATAGAAGATGAGTGAGAAGAGATAATTTCAGATCAATAATCACATTTGTTGGAAGATGATATGATGATAAGATGACGGTGGTGCTGAGTCAAAGATTAATTTGATAAGCTAGAAATCACTTCGGTAGACGAATCTTTACCTCATCTTGATTCTTTGACTTTTCTTTTTGAAATATTTTCATGGATCCAACGACTTTTGAGTACTAATATCTAGCGTTTCTCTTCTCGTTATGCTTGTACTCTTCTATGATCATTTATTTTAGAAATTTATGGACATTTCTTCTAATTTATTTTGGTAGATGGATTGTTCTATCCATGGTTACCTCAAGAAAAATTCTACAAGATCTACATTTTAAAATATTTTGGTTCGTCTCATATAGTCTATTATTATTGTCATTAATATTTTCTTTTATTTTTAATAGTTAGAAAATAAGTGAACCGGTGAACTGATCGGTCAAATTGATTGGACCGAAAAAATCAGAAATCGGACACTTGATTGGTTCACTTACCAGTCCGAGTTTGAAAACATTGATCACAAAAGCTACAAAAAGACAAAGCATCACACCTAGCTAGATCTGTTGGCCTAAACTATGGAAGGAGTAAGAAATTTGGATAAGGATAAGAGTGAGGGGGAAAAAACATCACCTCCATCTGTTGGTCCATGCAAGTTTCATTTCCCACAAGTTTGCCCTTTGATATAATTGGGTTAAAAAATAGTGCAACAAAAAATTAAATATAGTGCAATTAATTTAGAAAATGATGTCTCTATAGCCAATACTTCCTCTAACTCTTCCATGGGAGAGAGATTAGATTTTTCTGATCTTCTCCCATGGGTGGAGCACTTTCTCTAATTTCTTTTCTTTGTATGAGTAAAGTCTCTTTTTGGTTTGCTTAATGAGAGTTTTCTTCTCTTCTAAACTTTTCCACTTTTATAGTGAGATTTTTCTTCTTTCCTAGAAATTCTAATGAGAGTTCTAGGTGGTTTTTTCATTTTTCTTTTATTAGATCTAAGTTTTTCCAGATTCTAATTATCATATTTGAAATTTCTTGGCTCTATTTAACAGATCTCAGTATAATTTCTGGACTTTGGAATAGTTAATTAGTAGATATGGCGATTAGAAACATGCATAGATATTCATGGGGTTAAAATTATTTATCTCATTTTTTAAAAATATTTTTTGGAGCCTTACAGTATAAATTTTATTTGTTTTTCAAATTTATTCTTTGGTATCTGTGTTCGTTTGATAAGATATTTGCTATCATTAGTGCAGATTTTAATGAAATTATAACTTTTTATGCAAATGAAGTTCAAAATGACTGAATAAAATATGAAATTATTAACTTATCTTAAAATCGAATAAAATACAGCCCCAGATTCAAATCATAGGTCTCTTTCGAACTAAACATGTAAATCCAGTCTAAGAAACAGTTACTAAATTGCAAAGATATACTAAAATGCATGAGAAAAACATAATTTGAACGAATCAAACTTATTTGAATAAGATGGGAGTCCAAATCAAAGGGATCGACAACCAGAATCATGTGAACAAGAGTGCAGCTTCCACGTAAGAAAACAAATCTCTTAATTCTTTATTAATTAGAAAACACTCAAATCTTTATCCACTCGTGAATCACCAATTATATCTTTGATTGTGTTCTATGGGTGCTAGGTACGAACCACGAAGTCAGTTCGATGTATCCATCTCGTAAGAGTCAAATCAGAACTTCGAAGAAATGTACGAATTGATATCCAGAAACCAATTGTGCACAACCAATTGTTTTACACATAAACAGTACCCACATGAGAACCCGCTCTGACCTGAGAAGAAATAAATGGTTGTTGCAGAGTCAATCTCAAGACATTATTATTTTTAGGGATAATTTCAGAAACCTCCTCTGAGGTTTCTGACAGTTTTACTTGGCGCTCTCAAACTTTTAAAAATCTCACTTACCTCCCTTATTTTAAACTTTTTATATCATTTGCAACCCATTTCAAAATATAATGTTAAAAAATTTATTTTGGGTGAGAGAATATAATTTTATTCCAAGTTTGCCCTTTTCTTATGATTTCTCAATTACTATAATACACCAAACTTATCCGTTAATTTTTATAAATAGATAGGCAGAGTTTCTTAATAAATATTTAGAAGTTGATAATAATATTAAAAACTTTTTAGTAGTTTTTATGTCATTGGTTTGGACAAGAAATGTTAAATTACTCAAAATTATGAATAATTTATAATACTCTTGGAAATAATTCACAATAATTTATAATCATGAAAATACCTTTTTGCCTGATTTAAAACAATACAAACAAATTTATATATAATTTTTAGCATATTATATCTTTTTAGTTTTCAAGCCATCAATTTGGACAAAAAGTAGAAAATTCAAAAATATGTAAATAATTTGTAAAACTTCTTAAATTAACTCAAAACACTTTGGAATAAAGAAAATATTATCTTTATAACTTGTAGAATTCAAATATTAGACCTTGCTATATAAAAACAAACTATATATTTTTTTTATCAAAATAAACTTTCATTTATTTTGTTATGAATATACTTACGCAATAAAAAGTAAGACAACAAAGGGTAATTTTGGAATGAAATTACATTTACTTTTCCAAAATGAATTTTTTAATATTTTATTTTAAATTGGGTTGTAAATGATACCAAAAGCATAAAGTAAGGGAGGCAAGTGAGATTTTTAAAATTTTGAGAGTACCAAGTGAAACTGTTAGAAACCTCAGGAGAGGTTTCTGAAATTATCCCTTATTTTTAGCAGAAAACTTTAATTATAAAAGTAGGCGGACAATCATAGAGTTCCAGTCTCGAAGCGCCCCACGCTAGCTCTCCAAATCTAAGTACTTGTTTGGATTGCATTTTTTGCCAACAACTTTTGTAGATTTTCATGAGAATTTTTTTCATTGTATTTTTCAATCACTTTTTTATATCACATACATCATATTTTTAAAAAGTATTATAATATTTTTTTTTATATAAAACTCCCACAATTACAACATACATCTTAGAAAAAGTGCTAAAATATATTCTTTCTATAAAAGTTTATTAAAATTTTACAATCTAAGCCAAGTCTTAATCTCACAAAATATGTATTTAAAAATCAGAACGTAGTGGTTTCAATTGACCAGGCCAAATTAAAAACCCTCTCAATTCCTTTGACATTGTCAAATATATAATAGAGTACTACATCTTCTTGCACTGTATCCAATGGTAGGTCTTTTGGAGCCTTACTAGTGATCTGACGCCTCACCAAGGCAGTTACATGTGTTTTTTTTTCCCCTTTAAAAGTATGCTGTTTTTCTGTTTGAAATCATACATCTACTAGGTAAGTTATAATGTTTCTATTTTAATGGATCGCTAAAGAAATAAAAATTTGTCCTGAGTTGTGATTTACTTTGTCTTTATTGGTACTCTTTATCAACAAAATGGTTTGAGAAAGACAATTATTAATCTAAGAATTGAAAGGCACAAGAAAGACATAATCTGAAAGAAACAAAACTATTGGAATAATATTGGAGTCCAAATCGAAGAGATGGACGTCTAGAGTATAATCACCACTTAAGAAACACTGAATTTTTTTATCCACTCGTGAATCACCCCGTTACATCTTTGATTATCAGTCTGTATGAATTACAAAGTCAATATGTGTGGCAGAAGTGAAAGATGGTGTAACAAAATGTAAAATTATCGATAACCCCGAAATCAAGTAAAATATAACTCATGAAGTCCCAAATCCAAATTAGGGGCCTCTGGAAAACTAAACAGCTATTAAATCCAATCTAAGTAACAATTATTTAATTGTAAATATTGAAATGCACAAGAAAGACATAATCTGCAAGAATTCAATATCTAATCTAAGAAAAAATTATTAAATTGTAAAGATTGAAATGCACAAGAATGACATAATCTGAAAGAATACAAATGCAATCTAAGAAACAACTATTAAATTGCAAAGATTGAAATGCACAACAAAGACATAATCTGAAAGAATCAAAAGTATTTGAATAATATTGGAATCTTAATGGAAGAGATTGACAACCAGAATCATGTGATCAAGAAGTGCAGATACTACATAAGAAATTTTCTATTCTTTATTAATTAGGAAAACACCGAATTCTTCATCCACTAGTGAACCAACCAGTTATATATTTGATTATTTTTTAGAAAGTATCAAGTACAAAGGTTTTCACTATTATAATATATTTTTCTACGAAAACTTTCAAAAAATCACAATCTAATCAGGCTCATAGTCTCACGAAATATACAATTGAAAATCAGAATGTAGTGGTTTCACGTGAGCTGGCCAAATTAAGACCCTATCAAATCCTTTGGTATTATCAAATATATTATCGAGTACTATATCTGCTTGCAATGTCCAAAATATAGGTCTTTTGGAGCCTTGCTAGTGATCTGGAGCCTCAGCAAGGCAGTAACACATGTTTTTCTTTTTCCTTTTTGTTTCTTCAAAAGTATAATTTTTTTTTTGAAAGCATAAATCTACCAGGTAAATTTAGATGTTTCTTTTAATTGGTACATGAGGAGAGAAAAATTTTGTGCTGAATTATCATTTACTCTAATATATGTTTGTCTTTATTGGTACCTCTTTTTCAACATAATGATACCAGAAAGACAATTATTAATCTAAGAAACAATTTCAATTGTTTACTCTAATATCTATCGGTCTTTCTTGATACCTCTTTTTCAAGAAAAATGGTGTCTGAAAGACAATTATTATTAATCAAAGAAACAATTATTAAATTGTAAAGATTGAAACGCACAAGAAAGACATAATCTGGGTGAAAGAAACTACTAGAAGAAGATTGGATTCCGATCGGGAACCAGAATCACGTGATCAAGAGGTGTTACTATCACTTAGAAACACTCTCATCAACTCGTGAATCGTCCAGTTATATCTTTGATTGTCTGCAGGTACAAGTAACGAAGTCAAGTGGATAGATAAATTAAAGGACAGAAGAAATGCAACAATCGATATCCAGAAACCATTATTGTGCATAATAAATTGTTTTATACAGAAACAGTGCCCACATGAGAGCCCACTCAGACCTCAGAAGAAATAAATGGTTGCTGAGGTGCCAATCTCAGGCAACCAACGTCGTACCTAAGGCATAATTTTGGCAGAAAAACTTAACATAAAAATTAAGAAGACGGACAATCATGCAGTTAATAAGTCAAAGTTTTCTAGTCTCCACGCATCTCACATTACTCTCCAAAATCTTGTCTCACAAAAAATGCAGTTTAAAATCAGAACTAGTGGTTTCACGTGGAGTTGAGACCCCCTCCATTACTTTTCTCTCCCTTCATCTATCTAATTTTTTTATATTTATACAATGAAATTTTTTCACAGTAATCTATTTGTCTAAATAATTGTATTTCTACATGTAGATCGATATACTTAAAACTCAATCTCATCTATCAATGTTTATGTCATTTAATTTGCACAAAATATTTTGACGGTTCAAAATGGGCCAATATTATGATAAAATTGTAAAGTTTGATCCAATAGTAAAATTTAATCAATTTAAGTTCAGTTTTTGAGTAAAATTTAAATAATTCGAGAAATATACTATGGATAGTTTTGAATTTCAAAGCTAATATTATAATTATGGTTATTTAAGTGGAGTAGGGAGAAAATTCTCTCCAATTAATGGAGAGGAGTCTAACCCCTTTCACATAACCTGGCCAAATTATGACTTTATCAATTCCATTGGCATTATCAACGGAAAATAATATGAATACTTCCTCAAATATTAGTGAGGGAGTTATGAATAGTGACCGTACACGTGGCACAGTGAGGTAACAGCTCGGCTACTCAACCGAGCTGATTAAACGCCATGGCTGACCTGACCCCCAGTACACTAGCTTGGCCTGATTGACGAATGCCGCAGCCGAGCTGCCTTCCTGGCAAACCGGACTGATCGGGTTGGTCTATAGCTATGGTCGAACTAATCAGCGGGGAAGTCGGGTTGTTCACCTAAATAATCGGGAACCTTACTTATCCTTATCTCTCCCAACCAAAGGATAAGTCCCACTTCCGCCTCTTATGGCATTTGGGATTAGCTACAACTCTGGGGAACTCATCATCTAACCCTATAAAAGCACAGGTAAACACCAGATTAAGGTACGCCATATTCAAGGCAACTTAACACATTCTCTCTCTCTTTCCACCTAGCGCTTTTCTAACTTGACCGTCAGAACTATCCCGGGGAGCAATCCCGCCATCTTAGCAGGTTCAGGTCAGATCGGCTCGTGATGTGAAGCGCGTGAGAGGTCAGCTCGGTGAGGTCAGTTTTTGCTCTTACAATGGGCGTCGTCTATGGGAACCGACAGTTCATCCCCTCCTATGGCAAAAATGCAATCCAAAAAGAACACAGAGACCTCCGCTCCTCACGAGTCTAGTCACCAACAACCCATCCACCAGGAGCAGGCCCAGGGAAACCCTGAGGAAGAACCAAGAGGCGACGGGATTGGGTCTGCTAAAATGGAGACTGGACAGCTAGTACAGATGGTAGCAACTCATCTACCCACCTTTAAGGCCATTATCCTGCACCTCAAAGGAAAGGAAAAGACCCAGGGAGAGCACATCTTCCTGTTGCAGTCTCGGATAGAGGTTAGTGACTCCTCAGGGGATAGTTCGGACCAATACCCCAAGAGGAAGAGGGTACGCTGGTCACACTCTCGGCCCTACTTAGGAGTAGAGCCTTCCTACCAACAGTCTCATGTTTAGATTCCTGCCCCAACTTGGGACAACCAGGCAACCCAACTCGGGAAAACCTGGGAAATCCAGCCTGGGGAGGATCAGATGCTGTAGTCCAGGAGGAACTGAACCGAATCCTTAACTCAGATACGGACATACGTTGGTATACACTCATTCCATTCGTGTCTGATGTAGAGAATTACCCCTTACCGGCCAAATTCAAAATCCCCACTATAAAACCCTATGATGCCATAACTGATCCTAAGGATCACCTGTTTATCTTCCTGACTCAGATGAGACTCCAGACCGTGCCTGATGCAATAAGGTGTCGAACCTTTCCTCTATTCGTAGAGGGAAGAGCTCGGCTGTGGTTCCAAAATCTACCACTGAACTCCGTTAGTTTGTTCGAACAGTTAGCTCGGCAATTTGTAGCTCAGTTCGTCTCCTCTAGGGCTTTCTCCAAAAACACTGCGCACCTCATGGCTATCAAACAATGGCCAGAGGAAACGCTAAAGGAGTACATGCTGCGGTTCAACAATGAGAGCTTGCAAATGAAAGATCGGGATGACAAGGTGGTAATGGCCGCCTTCATCAATGGCTTGCGGCTGTAAAAGATCTACGAAGAGTTTGTGGAGAAGCCTCCCCGAACCATAAGGGAGATGTTGGACAAAGTTCATGACCGAGTTATCGCAGACGAGGCTAGGCGCCTGAAGTTTGAGCAGGAGAAACTGCGGGATGACAAGAAGCGCAGAGGAGAGACTGGAGGACCTCAGGAAGGACCCCTGTTACTACGCATCTTTGAGCGGCTCTCATGGGGGCCGAGCTCAGGACCTGCTCAGAATCCAGTTCCCCTCACGCTTCTCGCTTACAAATTTTGGCTATTATGGAGGTGAAAGGTCAGGTCCGACCTCCTTAAAAATTAACTAACCCCATTCGTGACCGCACCCTATACTGCGCTTTCCATCGTGATATCGAACATGACACGGAGGGATGCCAAGAGCTCAAGAAGGAAATTAAGCGGCTGATCCAAACAGGCTGCCTGAGACAGTTCGTTGCCGAATAGGTCGAACTGGTCCGGGGCGGAGACAGGAGTACCGCTGAGGTGGCCAGAGCGACAGGCCTCTCCACCGCCAAGAAGACCAGCTCGGTAGAGACGGACGCCCGACCTCACGGGGTCCACTAGTTGGGCTTGATGAGCACAACCTGGTGGGGGTGATCAACACCATTGCTAGAGGTCCCACTGGGGGAGACAGCCATTCAACTCGGCGTAGGAGTCAGCCACCCAAAGACGAGGAACTCCGGGAGAAAAGGCTCAAAGTTAAAGAGGAAATCATCTATGGGCCAAGAGATGTAGTTCCACTGGCTTTCTTGAATCACGAAACCATAATAATTGAGGTCATTATTTTCAATTACAAAGTGAAAAAGGTTTACATTGACAACGGGAGTGCCGTCAACGTGCTGTACTACCGAACCTTCAGAAAGCTGCAGTTGTAAACCTTCAGAAAGGTTTACAGTGGGGGTGGCACCTTAAAGCTGAACTATCCCAGTTCATTTCGTGGTGGTAAAAGAGAATTCCTCCTACAACATGATTCTGCGAAGGCCGACTTTGAATGCCCTCCAGGCTGTTTGCTCCACTCTTCACCTCAGCATAAAATTTCCTACGCCCACCGGGGTGGCCGAGGTGCTAGGAGATCCAGAGATGTCCCGGGCCTGCTACATTGCTACTCTAAAGGAGAGAGAAAAATTGGTCGGACAGACTCTTACTCTGGATTCCTTAGAACCATTGGAGGAGGACACAAAGCTTGAGACAGACGAACAGTTAGAAGAAGTGCCTTTGTCCAAAGAAAGCAAAGAGAAGACGGTAAAGGCCAGTTCTTCTTTAGATGACCTGACTAATTCCAGTTTGATTTCACTTTTGCAGGAGTTCACGGAGATATTCGCGTAGACGGCTGATGACTTGTCTGGCATATCTCCCGAGCTAGCAATCCACAAGATCAATGTAGACCCACGAGCTCGACCTGTCAAGCAGAAAAAGAGGCACTTCACCCCTGAGCGAACGAGGTGATCCGAGTGGAGGTCAGCAAGCTCATGGAAGCTCAGATAGTCAGGAGGTCCACTACCTGACCTGGCTAGCCAATCCCGTTCTGGTGAAAAAGGATGAGAGAGTCTGGAGGATGTGCGTCGACTTTACCGACCTGAATAAGGCTTGTCCAAAGAATTGCTATCCATTACCTTGGATTGACAGGCTAGTGGACTCTACGGTAGGGTTCGTGATCTTTTACTTCCTAGGTGCCTTCAAGGAGTATCACCAGATTCTAATGAGCAAAGAGGATCAGGAGAAGACCTCCTTTATCACCGAGTTCGGTACATACTGTTACACCACTATACCTTTCAGGTTGAAGAACGTTAGGGCTACCTACCAGAGGTTAGTCAATAAGTTCTTCCAACACCAGATAGGTAGAAATATAGAGGTCTATGTGGACGACATGTTGATCGAGAGCCGAACTTTGGATCAGTTCATGACTGACCTACGGGAGATCTTCGGCATACCCAGGAGCTCCAGAATAAGATTGAATCCCAAGAAGTGCACCTTCGGAGTCAGGTCGAGAAAATTCTTGGGGTATATGATCTCCCAAGAGGGAATCCGAACTAATCCAGACAAGCTCAAAACTATCAGGGACATGGCATCTCCTCGAACTGTGAAGGAAGTTTAGCGACTGACCGACCGGATGGCAGCTTTGAGTAGGTTCCTGTCCAGGTCAGCTGTACGAGTACTACCCTTCTTCAAGGCCCTCAAAATGAGACCTCGCCTTGAGTGGATTCAAGAGTGCCAGGAGGCCTTCGAGGAGGTAAAGCGATACCTAGTTGAACTGCCTGCCGTCACTTTACCCGAACAAGGAGAAACCCTATTTATTTATCTCTCTGTCTGCCAAGAGGCCATCAGCTCCGTATTGGTCAGGGACGAGCAGAGGATCCAAAGACCGGTGTACTATGTGAGCTGAGCACTGCACAGACCTGAGACCAAATACACTGAAGCAAAAAAGTTTGTACTCGCCTAACGCATGCAGTCAGGAAACTCCAGTTATACTTTCAAGATCACCCCATAGTGGTGATAACCGACCAGCCACTACAGCCTATACTGAGCAAGTCAGAAACATCCGGAAGGATGGCCAAGTGGGTTGTTGAGTTAGCAGAGCATGACATCACCTTTCAATCACGAACGGCAATTAAGGCTCAAACCCTGGCCGACTTCATTGCTGAAGGAGTGTCACTATGGTGGCAGAGGCCCCAATAACTCAGGCATCTCGGCAGGTCAGGTCTCCATGGTAGGTCAGCTCGGCTTGGACCCTTTAGGTGGATGGAGCATCTAGCAGGGAAGGTAGTGGAGCAAGCCTACTTCTCCTCAACCCTACAAGTGAAGAGCTGACATATACCCTTAGGTTTGACTTCCAAGCCTCCAATAATGAGGTAGAGTATGAAACCCTCATCACAAGGATGAAGCTAGCTCAGCGGTGCGGGGTGAGCTCCTTAAAAGTTTTCAGTGATTCTCAACTCATCGTAAATCAAGTCTTGGGCACGTACGGGGTAAGGGAGGAGCCCATGAAGAAGTATCTGGCCAAAGTGGATGAGTTGAAGAGCCAGTTCGGCACATTCAAGATCCAACAGATACTACGGTCTCAGAAAAAGACGGCGGATGCGCTTTCTAAGTTGGTCTCCTCTTCTTTTGCCCACCTCAACAAAGAAGTGTTCGTGGAAATCATCAAGTACAGAGGGTATGAATAGCGGCAGGTCAGCACCATCACCAAGCAGAACTCATGGATGAGCCGCATTGTCAAATACCTGTCCACTGGAGAGCTTCCCCCACAGAAGACTAAGGCAAGGAGGCTGCGGTTAAGAGCAGGTCAGTAGGTGCTCCACCAAGGCACTCTATACAGGAGGTCTTACTTGTCCCCTTGGCTGAAGTGTATCACACCGGAAGAAGGTAATTATGTCCTGAGGGAGATACACAAGGGTATTTATGGAAACCATATCGGTCCGCTAGTCATGGCCAAAAAATGTATGCTTATCGGGTACTATTGGCCTACCATCTTCCTTGACTCAGCTGAGCTGTATAAGAAATGCGTTGCCTGTCAAACTTACATCTCCGTCCAATATGCGCTAGCTCATGAGATGATACCCATCCAGAGCCCATGGCTCTTCGTCCAGTGGGGCATTGAACTGCTCGGTCCGTTCTCTAAAGCACCTGGGGCGCTGGAATTCCTTGTGGTGGTCATCGACTACTTCACCAAATAGATTGAGGCAGAACCGCTAAGCATTATAAGTGGAAGAGCTATCCAGAAGTTCTTCTGAAGAAGCATAGTTTGGTGATTTGGAATCGCGCACTATCTTATCTCAGGCAATGGGAGGCAGTTCGCGAAAAACCTATTTAAAGACTGATGAGCAGAGCTCGTCATCCAACAGCGCTTCTCCTCGGTAGGGCATCCCCAAGCTAATGGACAGGTCGAGAATGCTAACCGGACCATCCTACATGGTTTGAAGACCAGGTTGGAATTAGTTCAGTCGGCCTGGGTGGAAGAGTTGCCCAGTGTCCTATGGACCTACAAGACCATCCCTAGAATAGCCATCCAAGAGATTCCTTTTGCTCTAACCTACTGACCCGAGGTAATTATACCAGCCGAGATCGGGATGCCCATACCTCGAATAGCTCCGACTAATGAGGAGGAGATAAGGTGCAACTTGGATGACCTTGAACACCGCAGGCAGGAGGCGGCTGTTAGGATGGCTCGTTACAAGTATCAATTAGCTCGATACTATAACTCACAGGTCAGGAATGTCTATTTCAAACTTGGGGATCTAGTGTTGTGTAAAAACTCTGTGAGCAGAGTATATGAACAAAACAAGCTAAGCCCCACCTCGAAAGGCCCTTACAGAATTATACATATTAGCCGAACTGGCTTCTGCAAATTGGCCCACTTGAATGGCAAGGCAATCCATCGTACTTGGCACGCTTTGAATTTAAAAATTTTTTGTCAATAAGTTTTTATTTATCTTTTCGACAGTTCGGCATGTTTTATTGGCAAATGTACTCAGCTCGGCAACCCGGCCTTAGTCGGTATGCCCGAGCTGCCCAGCATATGTTTTAATTATCTATGCATTTAGTCCTTGTTTTAAATATTAGCTCGGCTCTATGGCCCTTTTTGCCTCAGTAAAACAAGTATACTTGACTGCACAACAACTCAAGAATACTTCGGGGGATGAGTAGAGGTGGTCAGCACAAAGCAAAGGCCAACATGAAAGAAAGAAACAGAACAGTGCAGTAAGAACAGCTCGGCCGAGTAACCAATGAAACTTTTTTATTTGAAATTTAAAACATGTACAAGTGGTGTTAAGTACAAGAGAGCCTAGTCTAGGGGACTTGCTGTTCGGCCCTCACGTGTTCAGCCTGGCTCTCCCTAGCTGAATATTCCCGAACTCCCTCCTCAACTTTGTCTTCTGCCGTCTGCGCTCCACCAACCAAGGAGTCCACATCCAAGGAGGGATTGTTGATAAGAGTGTCCAGGTCGCACCCTTTAGTGTACCCATCTACAAGCCATTCTATCTGATCTACGGCCTGAGGATTGTAGGCGGGAAATTGGCCTAGGTTGAAACCGAGGAAGTTCAAGGCCTGAGCGGCATTCACCGCCTGGGTGTAGCCGAACTGAGCCAAGGGGGTGTTCAACTTGGCCAGGTTGGTCTTGAATTTTTCCAACCTCAGGAACTCCTGCACCCCAGCGACTTTGCCCTTTTGGAACACTTCGGGCTCCTGAGCTCTCAGAATGGCCACGACCTTTTTCTCAGCCTCCACAATGTCCTTCAGGTCAGCTATGTTTTGTTATTCCCACTCTAGGCCAGCTCAGACTTGCCTCAACTCTTTCTTCAGCTCTTTAACCTCTTCAGCTAGTTCATCCCGTCGAGCAGTGACAGAGGTGAGTGAGTCGATCTGCCATTGGAACCTCCTTGCCATCTCAACCTCCACCAGGTCATGCTACATAAGAAGAGGAGGTTAAAAAAAAAAGAGAAGAAGGAAAGAAGGTCGGCTTGGAAGTTACCTAGGCCTTGGTGGAGTAAAGGGACTCGAGTAGCTCACCATCAGAGGCCGGCGTGATAAAGGCTTGATCACGAGGCAGAACGACCCTCCAAACTAACTCCTGAGTAGCCTTGAGGAATTGGACTCGGTCGTTGATGGAAAACCCCCACTCTGGGCAGAAGCGGTGGGGGTCATGCGCTGTTGCCAACTGCGGATCGGGAATGTAGGAAGTGCTCCTCAACCCCCACATCGGCAAAGAGGGCTCTGATTGGACTTGCTCCTCGGGGGTGTTAACCCCATAGTGAGGATGGCTGCTGGTAGGGCCTGAGCTGACTTTCCAAGCAGCCAAGCTGCCCTTCTTCTGGGAAGGACCTCCCAACTCGCCCTTAGGCTTTCTTTTAGCCTTGGCCTTTTTCGGCTCCTCAGTTTGAACAGTAGGCTGCTGGACAGAGGCACTAGCAGCAGGCGTTGGCTGTGCTGGCTCAGTCGAAGGAGTAGCCGAGCTGGTAGGAGCTCCCAAATTGAGCAGATCGAAAAAATTTCTTCACTGCAGAAAACAATATATATGGTTAGTTCTGAAAGCCTTTTACATAACACCTAAGCTGAAGTAAAGGAAAGGCCCACCTAACTCCTCCGAACTGAAGACCCTCTGTCCGGTGGAGGGAGTAATAATCCGGGTATCGACCAAAAGCTCATGAGGAAAGTTCTTAACATTTAGCTGCAGGTCCAAACTGAGAAGGCGTTCCAGTTCGGTCTGTGGAGAAGGATCTGGATACTGGTCAGTGACCTGGATCTCCTCCCTCCAAGCCAAGTTAGGAAAATTCAAGTTCTTCACGTAGAAGAAGTTAAATTTCCACCCTTTGATGGAGGTCGGGGCACTGAAAAATAAATTTCGGGTGGGATGCTTCCCACTTTTGTAGGTGAAGTAGAACCACCCCGAAATATGGCCAGATACTTTCATTTGAAAGTAAGCCCAAAAGAGGTTGAGAGAGGAAGTGATGTCTAAGAACTTACAAACTATGAAGAAGCCCAAGATGGGCCTAATGGTGTTCGGATTTAACTAGCCGACCTGAACCGACCAGAAGGAGAGGATGTCGGACAAGAAAGAATGAAGGGGAAGCCTCAGACCAGCCTTGAGCTGATCCCGGTGGATGGCCACATAGCCCGGGGGAGGGCTACAGACCACTTGACTGGGGGTGGCGGCTCGGGGCTCAAACTCGACAGGAACAGAGTACAGCCGAACTACCCTATCTACTTCGGCCTGATCTAAAATTGAAGGGATGGCCCCCGTGATGCTGAAATCCATGTACGTGTCTTCGACCACCCAAACTGGGGTGGAAGGCTGTTCGGCACCTCCAGGGTGAGTTTCCTCGGGAAAGGGGGGCACTACTGTTATAGGGACCGGCTTGGGAGAACTAGAGATATCTATGGGTGAGTTCGGGCCCGAGGGCATGTATTCTGAATTCGAGGAAGAACTAGGGGGGATTTCTTCAGGAGACCTTTGCCGAACTACCCTACACCGAGATCCCGAGGTGGTGATGTCTGAGTGCGTGGAAGATGAAAACATAAAATGGAAGAAATGAAAGATTTAAGGAGGAAAAGACTTACTAAAATGGAAAGATGGTGAGACCATAGGATGGGCTCTCCTAAGGCTTGGTTCATCCGAACTAACTAAACCGAGCTGAGCTCTGGAGTGCTGTGAGAGAATCATGCAAATGAAAGGTGAAAATGAGAAAAATGACTAGCCTTTGCCCTATTTATAGGCGGAGGTGAGCGGGAAACCAAGAGGTCAGAGCAGTTACTTTTTCAAAATTTGAACTGATGCATTAATGAAAGAGGTTACAAGGAGACATGACGAGATGGAGCTAAAAGGTCGTGACCACGACCCTCTACTGCCGACCTTCCATGTGTCCCCATAACAGTTGGAGAACTCTACTCGTCTTCCCCCAAGAAGTGACGTGATGGAATCGAAAGAACGTGCTCAGAGCCATCCGCTGTCGAGCTGCCACGTGTCCCACACCAGATATGACCAAGTTCATCCAAGAGAAAGTGAACCTGGTCATGAGGGACTATTAAGGGAGATATGAATAGTGATCGTACACTTGGCACCGTGAGCTAACAGCTCGGCCGCTCAACCGAGCTGATTAAACGCCATGGCTGACCTAACCCCCAGCATACTAGCCTGGCTTGACTGACAAATGCCATGGCCGAGTTGCCTTCCTAGCAAACCGGAATGACCGGGCTGGTCTATAGCTATGGCCGAACTGGTCAGTGGGGAAGTCTGGTTGTTCACCTACATAATCGGGAACCTTACTTATCCTTATCTCTCCCAACCAAAGGATAAGGCCCACTTCCGCCTCTTATGGCATTTGGGAATAGCTACAACTTTGGGGAACTCATCACCTATCCCTATAAAAGCACAGGTAAACACCAGTTTAAGGTACGCCATATTCAGGGCAACTTAACACATTCTCTCTCTTTCTCCGCCTAGTGCTTTTCTAACTTGACCGTCAGAACTGTCCCGGGGAGCAATCTTGCCATCTTAGCAGGTTTAGGTCAAATCGGCTCATAATGTGAAGTGCATGGGAGGTCAGCTTGGTGAGGTCGGTTTTTGCTCTTACAATTAGCTTTGTACCTTTTATCTCCCTCACACATAAAATGATAATTTTTTATGCTTCACATATTGATTTTGTACCTTTTATGCTCCTCATATATGAAATGATAAATTTTCATCCCTTACAATGAAAAATGCATATCTTTAGTCCTTCAATTCATTTCTATTAGTATTTTTGTCAAAAATAAATCACATGCGTCTTAAGGTTTAATAATAATAAAACTTGAAATATATATTAGGGAATCACTAAATTTTGAAAAAATTTTAACCAAAATTTCACTTCATATACTAGGCCTTGAATCATGCCCTATAAATCTAGAAATCAGAAAATTCAGAATTTCGATTTAGCCTAGTTTGAACTGTAATAATTTCTTGGTCGAGTGTCAGAATCAAGTGCCATTGGTGGCTTTTGAAACTTCATACATAGGACTTTAAACTGTATAAATTTCAGAGGCCAATTCGTTTCCTACAATTTTTGGTAAATTTTCAAAGTTGGCCGGAAAATCAACCTGTGATGTCCTGTTTTGTACTGTAGCTGATTCTTAATCAAAAATCTGGGTAATTTTTGTCTATAATTTTATCATGGTGCCTTCTACAAAGTTTTAGAACTTTAAAAGAGGTTTCCAACGATACCAAGCTTGAAAAATTTGGACTTATATAACTCAATTTACGATTTTTCAAAAATTTCTGCTCAAGTAGGAAGTTGTCGAACTTGAGTTTTTCTTGAATAAGATTTGATTGGTGATCTAGAAACTTACTTTCGTTACTCTTTAATTGTTTTAGGAAGTGGTGCTGTTTTGCAAAGCGAACAAAACTTGAACTCCAAGACCTACTTTTTCGGTGAGTTTCCAATGCATGTTAAAAGCTTTAATGTAAATGCTTTGTGTGTGAACGTGTTACATAGAATTTAAAATTGTTGAACCACTCACTTAAGAGGAGTATATTTTATTGCTCTCTTTTAAGTTGAGTAGGTGACTAAGTGTTTTGCATGAATATATACACACTAGTAAGGAAAGTGTGTAAAAAGTGTTTATAAAATTACTCTTGGCCGCGTCCCTTGAGTAGTAAGAGTTAAGTGTATTGGAGTGCAGGCCCGGTAGGAGGAGTTCGGTGGAAGGAGATTGGCGTGAAGAGTCGTTTACTTGGATTGAAAAGTTGACGGAGTGTCGACTACTCTAAACGCTCGTATATTGTGGATTTGAGCTCCCGAGAGCTCCCGTATCCTACTTGTGTGTTTTGTGTTTATTTTACCGGTTTTAATTATGTTATTTATTCTGCTTTATGCATGTGCATGAATTTTTGGAAATTCATGAGCTTTTAGCTCACCCCCGTTCCTCTTTGTTTTTTCTTAACAGGTGACGAAAATCCAGAGACCTAGTTAGGTCTAGCACTATATTTTGGTCTTTTGTCCCTAGTATGGAGAAACAAATTGTGTATTCTTTTGGTTTTGAATATTTCAAACTCATGGGAATGTATTAATCTATGACTCAAGGTTTTAAGTGTTTTGAGTTGATAATTGTACTTTAAGTTTAAATATTTCTTTACAGTTTCCATCCTCATTGTTGATATGAATTCTGGTTTTACTCTCTTAAGTTAGTATTTTTCGAATGCTTGAGTCCTGACGAGAGTTGGGCAGGTAGTCGCCAACCCTTTGGATAGCCTTAGGGGGAAGTGGAACTGTCATAGAATTAGTTTTGTATTCCTATAGGATTAGGATAGAATTAATTTTATATTCCAATACATTAGACTAGATTTTATTATTGTCTTTGTATATATTTTTAATTGTATTTTACACCCAGTTATCGATTAATAAAAAAAAATCCATATTTTGTTATGTTATTAGAGCTTTTCATATTGTGTGGTTGTCAAACTACTACTTGGAGGAAACTAACTGAAGTAGGTAGGAAATGTAGAGGTCTGCTATGCATGCTGAATTTGATGCCTTAACTGTAAATTGAACATTAGAGCTTGCACTCTTGCTGCCATGAAAGAAAGCAATTTGATATGAAAGAATGTACAAAATTAAATATAAGTCAAATAGCACTGTGAGCATTTTAAAACTCACTTAGTGGCCGATACTATATTTTTATAGTTTTGGTCGATATGTGATTCCTTTCAATGCCAGAAATTTAAACAATTCTTGCATGATAGTTCCACCTGAAAGATCTTGGCCTTCTAAAAATTCTTGGCCTCAAAAATGTAAGGAGTCCTAAGGGAGGTTTTTTTTTTTAGTCAATGGAAATATGCTCTTGATCTCAGCAGTGCAAAACCTAGTCAGTTCCTATGTCTCAATACCATTAGTTTGGCATTCAACCACTGCTCTATTGACCGATCCTTCATCCTATTGTCTTATTGTGGGTCGGGTTTTGTATTTTACCATCGCACATCTAGATATCTTGTATATGCTATTAATATCTTGAGTCAGTATATATATTTCCCTATATTGCATCATTGTGATTCTCAGCCCTCAAAGTGGTTCGATACATTAAGAGTTCTCTAAGCTAACGATTATTTTTCCTTCTCAAAATGATTTGCAACTCAATTATTGTGATGCTAATTGGAATGCTTGTCCTATGACATGATACTCCATTATAGGTTATTTTACTTTGGGAATATGCCTATCTCCTAGTGTACAATGAAAACCAACTGTGCGCTGGTCATTTGCTGAACCAAAATATTGTGCCATGGCTGGTACCACTAGTGAATTATTATGGTTATAAGTTTTATTGCTTGATCTCATCATTTGCCATTCACAACCGATGCATTTTTCTTGTGTCAATTAAGCCCTGCTTCATATTGCTGCCAATCTTTTTTTTTTTTTAACAAGCATACTAAATATATTGAGATGCATTGTCACCTTGCTCGCGAGCAGGTTCAATCCAATGAGTTTTGTACCCATTTCATTCATTTGGAGATCAACCTACTGACTTGTTCACCAAAATGCTTGGTGATAGGGTGCATATTAGTCATTAATATTGTTAATATTTCCAATTTAATTAGATTAGATGTTGTATTAATTGATGGATTCTGCTTAATTTCTATATGTGGTAACAATTGCAGCAGTTGGAGACAAAAAGGCATGGAGAGTAATTTTCCAGAAGACTTTTGTATTATTAGGCGTAGGTGCGTCTAAGTCCTACTGTCAAGTCTAGAAGTTTGGGATTTATTGCACGCAGGAGTTTCCAAGTCAAACACTGATTTCCTACCATTTAGGGAACAACTTTTCCAATTCAAAATAGGAGATTAGTAGTTGCCTTTTTCTTTTTGTTTTTAGGACCCCTATTCCACGAGGATTCAATCCTATTGATGGATAGTAATTGGAAAATAGAATATAGAGGCAATAGGAACGTTGTCACGCTCGTATCTATAAGACTTTGCTCCTAAAAATATAAAGCAACATGATTATAACTTACAAAAATTACCTAAAATTTAAAATGTACAAATACAAGAGAAATTCATCTTGTATTTAATCTATTACAGTTTGCTAAATCCTGATTTTATACTACCAACATAAAATGTTTAACTACCTACCTTTCTCTTATCTTCTATTCGTCGCTTTTGTGATTTGCAGGAAAAGTTATGAAAATGTGGATTGAGCGATACATGCCTAGTAGATAGTCCTTACTCGCTATCGGATCATGTAGCTATATACATAATATAATTTCAGAGTTTCTTTTACACAATATCACATGCACATAGGGTAAAAGCATTTGGCAATTCTTCAAATATGTAATACATATATATTTCATAAGATGAGTGACATACATAAAAGTAACTTTCATCTGATACGGCACTTAGTTCCGTAGGTTTTAGAGTGGTCTCCACCGAACATGGCATAAAAACACGTAGCATGACATGAACATAATCATTGAATATACTTGCAAAACACATACATGGTAATCATGTCATTTTATTTCATAAAATACAGCTTTTAACAAGTGCATGCAATATTCGGATTATGAGTAATTAGCTTAGAAATTGAACCCCTTCTAGGAGAACGACCAAAAGGTTTCGTGATTACCACTTGACCACATAACATAACATAACATGAGTCAATCAATCGGGCTCTATACAGACTCCACGACTACACCAATCGGTCGGGTTTCATACCAACTCCATGACTGTCAATTGTTCGCACTTTATACTAGTTGCCATGACCTTTTATATCAGGACTATAGCCTGTGAGGGCCTCAAAATTCAGATTTTATTTTAAAAATGTATAATATTATTTATATTATGTTTATTAATTGAAATATGAGTGAATATATGTTTAAAGTGAATATTTTCTAATTTAAAGAATTTTATACGAATTATTTGCCGGTGTGTGGTTTCGACTGAATTAAGTGTTCAATTTTGTACCGGTGCATGATTAGTGACTTTAAATTGAAATCAAGCATATGTAGTGATATTATGGAAATATTATTAAGATTGGATAGTGTTGGAATGGAGTAAAACAGTGTCAGTTAGACTGTCGCGCACGACGCAACATAAAGTGCCCAAAAAGGCACTTTTCCTTAAATTAAGGAAAAGACCTCTTTTTGTCCCCTTTTGTCTTGACTTTTTGGCCTCCTTGAGCTTCATTTTGCAGCTGAAAATTGAGGGAGTAGAGAGAGAGAGTGCCGAGAGAGTGAGGAAGAAAGAGAGAGAGAGAGAGCTTGCTAATTCTTCCATGTCTTCTTCCTTCTTGTCTTGATTCATCAAGCCACCATTGAAGGCCATCATCTTCTCCATCTTGGCAGCCATGAGAGAGAGGGAAGAGAGAGGAGTTGGTCCGATTTTTTGAGGAAGAAAAAAGAGGAAAAGGCTTGTGGTTAGATCATCCATCTTCTTCTTCATCTAGCCACTTGAAGTTTTGGAATTTTGGTGACGGATTTTGGGTGGTATTTCCTCCTACTTGGCAGCTGTGTGAAGGTGAGATGAAGAGGGGGAAAAATTTGAAATTTGGAAGAAAGAAAAGAGGAGAAAGAAAGCTTGTGGGTGTGTCTTGATCTTGCTCTTGAAGTTTTGTAGGAAAAATCACTAACAAGCTAGAAGATCGTGGGCAAAAGTTGAAGCCTTTGGAGCTTGCTAGGCTTGGAAGCATTCTTGGGAAGAGGAACTCACAAGATCTACCTTGATCTTGTTGGATCTTGATATATCCGGAGGTATAAGCTTCAAAACTACTAGATATAGCTTTATTAGTGTTAAATATCATAGATCCATGGTTTACTTTGGTAGAAATGGTTATATTTGAAATAATGAAGTTGGATTCTTGAAATCCCAACCAAGGTAGCAGATTTGAGGTGGCCTCTAGGTAGCGGACTTGAGGACCTGATTGGGATTTGAATGATATTTGTGAAATTTGTCATGAGATGGTTAGAAAGTAGGGTTTTATTGTTGGAATTTTGATAGAAAAATGTATGACAGGGCCAAACCCATGCTGGGTAATTTTCATGTTTGATTTCGAGATTTTGTGATTATTCTTGATGAATTTCTGTTTAAGAAAATGCATTTTATGTTCAATTATGAGTGTATGAATTTTAAAAGATGAAAAGTGAAATTCCTCGTGAACTTTTGAATGAAAAATGTCATTTGAAGGAATTTGAGAGTTTTCCAGTATTGTGACCAAATCTGATGAATTTTGAAAATAAAGATATGGTTTGAAGCGTTCTAAAGATATGTTAAAGTATTGACAAAGCGTAAGTGTTGAGTTTTGTGATAAAAGTGATTTTGAGGTGATAAATCTCACTTAAGTGTCATATTAAAGAAAGTGTGAAAATAGTGCTTAGTGAGTACATTGGTGACGTGTCATATTTAAAATGAATGATTTTCCTTGAGGGATTTTTGGGAAAAATATCGATTGAAACAAAAAAAAAAAAGTGAAAGTGAATTGTTTTGGTTGATAAGCGAAGGAATGAATCTCAACTATTGTTTTCATTTGTTTAGGGGTGTGCGAAAATGAATTTGACCCTTACGAACCTTACTATTTCGGTGAGTTTCTATGCTTGTTATGTATTTAAGTGAAATGATTTCAAATATGATTAGTGAAGTAATTGTATATTGAAACATGGTTTTTGAATCCTCTGATGGGGTAGTGTGTATTTTATCGCACTCATCCTCATCTGAGTGAAAACAATTGTGGAAGTGCTTTGAAATGAATTATAGTGAAAGTGTAGTGTAATGATTGATTGTGAAAGTGTTAGACAGTGATTTGTATGTGTATGTACAAGGTCAGGAATTTCCTGAGACCTATCGGTGTGCTCTTCGACTCGAACCGGGGCCTAGGCCTAGGTCGAGAAAGAAGGGGCGAGTCATAGGGTCAATTAAATGTCACAAGCCCAGTGATATAGACCAGTGATATATGCTCGAGACTTGGCTTATGGACTTGTCTCCGAAAAGAGCAAACCAGTGATATATGCTCGAGATTTGGTTCGTGAACCTGTCTCCAAAAAGAGCAACAAACCAGTGATGCCCAATGAATTGAAATGTACTCTGGACTTGGCGTATGGACTCGTCCCTGATGGAGAGTACACAAACAAAGTGAAGTGAAGTGAAGTGACGTGTTATAAAGTATTATAAAGTGTTAAGTGTTTGGAGTCGGGCCCAGTGGGGGTTTAGAGGAGTAAGGGATAAGTGAAGTGCTACATGGTTCAATTATGAAAGTTGACGGAGTGTCAACTACTCGGATCATGGACAAGAGTCGTGGACCCTGGCTCCTGAGAGCCCCTGTATCCAGACTTGTGCTGTTAAATGCTTTCTTATATGGTTTTATTTCAAGTGCAATTTATTAAGTGAAAATCCTTATGTGTTATGTGACTTGCATGTTTTTGAGAATTCACGGCTTTTAGCTTACCCTTTCCTATTTGTTTTCCTTAACAGGATATGAGATCCCCAGTGAAGGTGCCAACCCTTAAGATTAGGGTTTACTCTTGTTTTTGATGTTTTTGGAGAACTATGTACTAGAGATATCGAGATCTTTTGTACAACGAAACTTGATTGTACGGATGAATGATTGATGTACTCTGGGTTTGTAATTTGGGAGTTATGAATTTGTTAAGTATTGTACCTTGTATATTATGTTCAGAGTTTTAGTTTGATAAGTTATATGATGGTTGAGTGAGTGAGTCCTGGTGAGAGCTAGGCAGGCGGTCACTGATACCCTAGGGTACGCCCTAGGGAGAGGTGGGTCGTCACAGGTGGTATCAGAGTCTAGGTTTGAATAGTCTGGGCATAATGAGAGTTAGTGAGTTGATTAAGAGTTTAATAGGTTAGGAATAAATGTGAAGTAAGGATTATTTGTCTATGAATAAGTGTTGATGACCTTTAAGTTAGAACGAGTTCTAATGGAGTTCTTTCTTACAGGTCAGGGAGTTTGGTGGTGGCGATGGGCCTGGACACAGATAACCCACAGTATCCTATCGACTGGGTTCCAGGGGTGCCCGTGCGGCCTACAACCCTTGGATTCGCACTAGCCGTGCCTCCTGTGGGTGTTGGAGGACTTATGCTTACCTAGATCATGTGGTTCTTGTAGTCTACCAAGAGAGGAAAAGGTTGACCAGGATCAACCGAGAGCGTCAAGAGGAGATAGAGAGGCTCGCGACTATGGCTCAGGCTCGACTGCTGGGATTGGAGAGCTTGAGGCTGAGGTTCGCTTGGCTAATGACCGAGCCGCTAGAGTTGTGAAAGTGGCTTGAGAGAGAGCCGAGGGTATTGTGGCTGAGTGTGAGGCCTTGGTTAGAGAAGTGGTCGAGGCTAACCGACATGAGGAGGAATCAGTTATCCAGCCTGTTAGTGATGATGACATGGGAGGAGAGCCTAGGAGTGAGTCAGTTGGAGACGTTGCTATGGCTGAGGGAGATCCTCAGTACTTGGTGTCTGATCCGTCGGAGAGTGGTTCCACGAAGACTTCCTCTTATGAGACTTGATGGACTAGTCTAGCTTAACCTTAGAGTTTGTGTGATCTTTTGTGGGAGTAAGCCAATAGAATGGGTTCCCAACTTTTGTAAATTGCATGCTTGCTAACTTTTCAAGTACCGTATTTTTGTTTAAGCGTACTTGTGAACTTGATGTACCTATGTGTACTTTTGACTCAAAGGATGCACATCTGATGTACTCCTGGCACTCTGTTCTTATGAAATGTGATTATGAAGTGTTATGTTTACCTTTCAAAGTGATTGCTCTAATAGTGTATTTACTTTCTTGTGTTTATAATAATTTGATGGCCCTCTAAAGAGCTATGGAGGGTAGGAGAGGCTGAGGTCGGGGGCGAGGGACTAGGCTACTCCAAAATATTGGAGGTGATCGAGAGTCAGCCGCCGATCAGGATCAAGGGGATGGAGTTAACTTTGTGGAGCAAATGGCTACAGCCATGAATTGTATGACTGAAATCTTAGATCGTATGGCTGGGCAACAAAGCCCTGGACCTGAACAACATCTTGGTAACTTTGGAGTTAGCGAGGATAGTGCCCTTGAGCAGTTTCAATGGTTTAACCCACCTAAGTTTCATAGGGGACTTGACCCTGAAATGTCTGAGGGTTGGATGGAAAGGATTTCCGATATCTTTACTGCTTTGGACTATACCGAGGAAAGGCAGATAACCTTTGCTGCATTCCAATTTGAGGGAACTGCCCGTTCATGGTGGATTATGATAAGGGCCAAGTGGGAGAGAGAACAAACCCCTAGGACTTGGGTGAACTTTACTAGGGAATTCAATGCTAAGTTTCTCTCTCCGTTAGTCCAAGAGAAAAGGGAGGATGACTTCATTAAGTGTAGGCAAGGATCTTGGAGTGTCTCGGAATACGAGACTCAATTTACTAAGTTATCAAAGTTTGCGCCTGAGTTAGTGGCCACAGAATAGAGAAGGATAAGGAGGTTTGTGCAAGGATTGAACGTGGAGTTACAAGAAAATCTTGCGGCAACTCAAGTTAATAGCTTTAGTGAGGCCGTAGAAAAGGCCCAGAGGGTTAAAGGGGCCAAGGCACAAGTGAGGACCTTTAATGCAAGGAAAAGGAATGCACCTAATAGTAGCCGTGGCCCAACTGACATGGGTGCCCCATCTCCTAAGTTTGGAAGGGGAATGGGTAGGACAACCCCCTCTGGATCATCAAGGGGATCAAATTCACAGGGGACTTACATTAAAGGGGCGGTAACAAGAGGAAGTATGAGTGGAAGAGGGTAGTCAAGGGGAGTTTCTCAAGGAAGTCAGGTTTCTGCTCCCAGTGTATCATGTGGATTCTGTGGAAAGCCAAACCACACAGAGAATAATTGTTGGAAAAATAGCGGAGCATGTCTTAAGTGTAGCAATACTGAGCATCAATTGTCTACTTGTCCAGCACATCAGGAAGAAGGTGTTGTTAGGAACTGGGGTAGCAGGCAGAGCGGAAAATTAAAAATTTTACCCCAGTCTCCCACCAGGATTCACTCTAGTTCTACGTATGACTTCTCAAGTGGGTTGAAGGATTATCTTAATCCATGAAGCCTCGACTGTCGAAAGGCTGAGAATCCCGAGGCAGCGAGTCCGGATGTCCCCCACTCCATGTCCACGCTGAGAGCTCTGATTCTCCGACGCCTCTACGATCTATGTGTGTGTGTGAGAATGGAGAAGATCTCTGACTCAAGCTCTCAGACTTTCTGAGGTTTCTCTCTACGTCAGTTTTTCTGGAGAACTCTCTCTCTCTTTTTCCTGACTATTAGAAGTGCTAACTATCTCACTCACCTATCGTAGTATCTGATACTACTAATAGGAGAGAGATAGAGAGAGAGAGAGATGAAAGAAATAGAAGGGAGGGATAGGGTCAGGTGGTTTGATTCAAAAATCAAACCACCGTAACATCTGATGGATTCCCTATCCTCTTCTGTTATTTTACAGATAAGAGACAACTCATTTATCTTATCCTGGGGACCTAACCAAGATTTATTTATCTTTATAATTAAACCCCAGAAGTATTTATTTCCAAGTCCGTACTTGGACACACAATTTAATCCAGAACCCAATCTCTATGCGTGTGATTCAATAGGTCCCAAATACACTGGTAATAATTATGAATTATAATTCTTAAAAGAATTAGATAAAATAAACACTTTTATTTTATCATTAATTACAATAATTAATCATTCATAATTATAAATTGTGAGTGGTGTCTAGCAACACATCACAACCACCTGCATTTGGAATTGATCAAGGGAAATTCGACCTAACCTTTCCATGGAAAATTACCGTAATTATTATCCTTTCACCATTGATATCCAATTAGTCGGGAATAAGGAACAAGTGCCAATTCCCCAATGACTAATTTTCTAGTTCCTGGAATTAACCTTAGATTAGATTAACTTGAAGACACTCTTCAATTAATCTAATGTAGCTCACTACTAAGGTTACATTCCAACTAAGGGCCTTACCGGATATCATCCCACTATCGGATGAATCCTCTCTTGATCACTCACCATCTTTCCATGCTTCACACTACCCCCCAATTTCTATTCTTGAGTCACTCCCCGTGAGTAACAAGAAATGTAATCAAAAGGTAGTGATTCACACTCAAGATACTATGGTGATCTCAAGTCTAGGATCACTTACACAATTTCCCATAAGAGATTCAACCATTGGCACCAAATATCCTAATGGGATCTGTGGATCACTCCAATGAATTACTTTATACCCATCTACACATTAGCCTAGGTATCCTTATACCATGGTTGATGAGAACAAACTACCTTACATTAAGTAGGGGCTAACGCGTAGTACTAGTTCCGTCTGCATTAATGATGTTCTCTCATTAATACTATGACTAGGGACATTTAAGAATATTTATTATAAATGTGATTGATATCTCATAGTCAATGCAACTCTTGTGACTATCATCACATTAATAAACATTCTAAGGACTTTATCGCTTATATCAAATATTAAAATGTGATAAAATTGGAAGTTCATAAAAATACAAAACTTAATTAGGAAATGTATTTAAACAATACAATTGTTTTAGGGCATACATTCCAACAACCTCCACTTGCACCAAAACAATTCATTCATAATTCTTAATCCAAATGAAAGTACATGACTATCATGTTTCTTTGAGATAGTGCCTTTGTAAGAGGATCATATGTTATCCTGGGACTCTCTCCATCTACATCATTCCCCTCGCAATGATTTCCTAATAATGAAATCTTCTAAGTACATGTTTGGACCGTGCTGACGAGACCTAGGTTCCTTTGCTTCGGGCTATAGTCCATTATCACAAAGAGCCAGAAGTAGAAGTTACCGGATTAACAATGCTTGAACCATTCCAAGTTCTCGACATGAACTTCTTGATCCAAACGGCTTCCTTAGTGCCTCAAGCTGCAATGTACCTGCCTCATAGAATCTCCCGGTGTCCTGTTTTGGAACTCTTCCACAGCACGGCACCTCCGCTGAGAGTAAAAGATGAAACCCGACTGTGACTTACAGTCATCCTTATCAGATTGAAAGCTTGCATCTGTGTAGCCCTTGACTTCCAACTCACTATTTCCATAAACTAAGAACAAATCTTTAGTCCTTCTTAAGTACTTAAGAATGTTCTTAACAGCTGTCCAAAGATGACCTTCACCGGATTAGCTGAACTGCCGTGACACTCGTGAGAAAGTATGGAGACATCTGGTCTTGTACATACATAGCATACATATCCAATTGCAAATATGGAATATTATGCATCTTATCAATCTCCAGCCAGCCTTGTGTCTTAGGACACATACTCTTAGAAAGGCTTATCCCATGAGACATAGGTAAAAAGCCCTTCTTAGACTGATCCATACTAAACTTCTTTAGCAACTTTATCTATGTATGTAGATTGTGAAAAGACCAGCCTTTTAGATCTATCTCTCAGATCTTAATACCAGATATAGCCGCCTCTCCCAAATCTTTCATGGAAAAATTCTTGGATAACCAACTTTACTAATTGTAATATTGGGATATCGCTTTCCAATATTACATATGTCATCACATATAATATAAGGAAAACGCATTGAACTCCCACTAACCTTCTTGTAAACACTAGTTGCTCATCCGATTTTGAGAAACCAAACTCTTTGATTGTCTCATCAAAACGGATATTCCAACTCCGGATGCTTGCTTAAGTCCATAAATGGACCTTCAGAAGCTTGCACTGATTGAATTTGGCGATGTAAAGCCAGTTGTGTCATGTACACATCCTCTTGCATTCTTAATATGAATGCAGCCTTTTACATCCATTTCGCCAAATTTCATAGTCATGATGTGCTATTGTAAGCAATATCCCAATGGATTTAAGCATAGCTAATGTAAGAAAGTTTCATTCGCATTCCCTCTTCTGCTTGTAGCGCTTTGGCCACCAAGCAGTAGCCTATAGGTAATCACATTACCATCCATGTCACTTTTTTCTTGAAGACCCATTTGCACCTACGGGTTTTATCCCTTCAGTATCAACCAAGGTCCATACCTTGTTGTCATACATGGAATCCATTTCGTGAGTTCATGGCCTCTGCAACCATTTAGGAGTTCTGGACTGCGTAACCCCTTAGGTAGTAGGTCGTCATCTGAATGACTAGTACATCATTCCCTGACTCACAAGAAATTCATATCTCGGGAGTGGAGCCAGCGACTCTTAACATCACCCGGGCTCTTGAACGTCCACGCCTTCGCTTCGCGCCTCATCACTCATGGAATAACCTTCTTTAACAGTTGTTTTGTGTTTGTTTGGACATCTTGAACTTCTTCAAGCTCCATGTCGCTTGAGTGTCTTGAACTTCTTCAAGTTCTATTCTCTCCCGCCCCTCTTCTAGAATAAACTCTTTTCTAGAAAGATGGCATGTTTTGAGACAAACACTTTGTTCTCGGTTGGGTTGTAGAAATAGTATCCAATAGACTCTCTGGATACCCCACAAACAAACACTTGTCAGATCTACCGCTTATCCGACTTTCTCTTCACATAGGTTAGGTAACCCCAAACCTTCATGTAAGATGCTTTTGGTTTCTTTCCTTCTATATCTCATATATGGTGTGGGAAGTAACAACCTGGTACTCTATTAAGAGTATGGGAGGTGTGGTCTAGAGCATATCCCCATAACGTATTTTTGGCACTCGAATAGCTTCATCATGGACCGTAATTATATCTACTAGGCAGTGCGGTTTCTCCTCTGATACACCATTTAGTTGTGGTGTCCCCGAGAGTCCATTGTGGAACTATTCCATTGTCCTTAGATAAAACCGAATTCATCGCCAGTATTCACCACCACCATCGATCAGAGGTGTTTTAATACTTTCTACTTTTGTTTATTTCATTTCTTCCAATTTTGAACTTTTCAAAGATTCACACATACACATAACCATATCTTGAATGGTCATCTCAGAAGGTAATGAAGTATGAGAATCTACCTCTAGTCAGGATTGTTTGGGCCATACACGCATGTAAAACAACCCAAGTAAATCATCGCCCGCTCTCCTTTACCAGCAGTGGGTTTTGGTCATCTTTCCAAGTAAACAAGCCTCTTTATGATACATCCCGCGTATGATTCATAATCAAATGAGTCCAAATACCCACCTTGTGTAATTTGAAATGCGCTTCATTTACATGACCAAGCCTACAAAGTCGAGAGGTAAGTTTTATTCGCTTATCTAACTTCATTCCACTCTTTTTCATGTATATTGAGAATTTGTTGTCAAGATCTAGAATATATAAACCGCTATTCCACTTTTCGTAACCATAAAACACACCATTCTTTTTGAAAAGAACAACATTTAGGGCTCCGTATCTTAAACCCATTTAAATCCAAACAGAAATAGAAATGATGTTTGCGTCGGAACATAATAACAAGCTTTGATAATCTAAAATTAACCCACTCGGGTAAACTATCGTAATAAGTCCCAGCAAATAAAGCAAGAACCTTTGCTCCATTGCCCACACGTGGTTACTTTCTCCTTTACCCAACTTCCCATCACCTTAGACCTCCGTGATAGAGGATATGCAAATGTGGGAGAGCTGCACATCCGCATCTAATACCCAAGAGTCAGATTTGGAAATAGAAACATTAATCTCAATGTATGTATAGAGCACGATGTAAGCTTCCCCAAGCTTCTTTCTCGCTTCATTCTCCAGATAGGGCCAGCTCTCTTCCAATGTCCATTTTGTCCACAGAACGGAAGCAAGTGCTGTCTTGGACTGGCTCATGTTTTAGCCTTTTGGGCTTGGGTAAGCTTGTTATTGGGCTTCCTTTAAATTCTTTTGCTCCCTTCCTTTCACTAGATGAAGCAACAACAAGCACTCCAAGAGAGCCCTTCACCTTCTTGATCTCCTTCTCAGCTTTCAAAGCACATCTCAACAATTGAGGTAAGGTGGTGCCGCATTGTTCATCCGATAGTTCATAACGAACTGAGAGAAGAAGTCTGCGAGATTGAAGAACTAAATCAATATTTAGTTCTGGTCCATTGAAGCTAATTCAGCTAATTTCACTAGCCCAATCATCTTCAAGACGTGGAGCAAACCGTGCTCCCTCCCGCCATTTTGCACCTCAATACTTCTTGAGGTGTCATATCTCTCACCGGCCCCTAGATTGTTATTCAAACAACTCTCTGTTGAACTATTCTTCCTCATATGCCCCATGGTCATGTACAGCTGAAGTTGGTGTCATGAGGCTATCGCTGACAGATACATGAAGCTCCGCTCATTATCATCCCTATGCTTCAAAGCTCCCACAACAAGAGTCAAGTGCATTAGGTTCGTTCTAGGCATGCTGGCCCATCAAGTACATACCTGATCTCTCGTGAGAACGAGTAGACATTTCGATGCCACGAGAAAAAGTTTGTAATGCTTAGTTTACAATCGTAAAAGGATGGTGCTGTAGGCTCAAATTGTTACTCATTCTACAACAAAAAAAGAAAATCAGAGTTTATCGTAAAAGTTTTGTTTGATAAAATCATAAAACTTCCAAAATTATGATTTTATTTCCACTGTTTTTCAAATCAATTACCCTCTAAAATTGATTCGAGATTTTCTAAAAATCCATAGTATTAGAATCGCCTTTATTATTTTGACCTTGAAATCAACAAATCAAAATAATTTTAACAAGTGTAGGTACTTCACCACTACAACCCTTTGTAATTTCTAGATCCAGTAGGTATCAACCTTGATTTTACATCTTATGTATATAACCTAACCCTTGCCTCTAAAATTCATGGTCTTGAGTGAATCCCAACAAACCATAGTTCTAGTTAAATCAAACCCATCATTCTTAAGATATTTTCTTATAGTATAAAACATGCAAGTAAGGCGCTGTGAATCCCAAAAACCAGCACTTAATAACCACAACTTTGTTTTTATACTATAATGATGAAGGCTTTTCTTGATTTAATATTAGTTTTGAGGGATTTATTTCTTTTCCAAAACATTTCTATTTTAGTTTGAAATTTTGGAAAAACATTTGACGGTCTCATCAACATTCATGCATATGCAAATATTTCGAAATAAATATAGCATAAAATAAATCGTATGTAAGCCGTGGATATTCCTAAATTAATTTCCCGCCATTAGGGAAAATTAAACGTGGTTGACTAGGGTTAAATCAAATTTCCTCCTTGGTTGCACCGCCTCTTCTTCATCTTCCACTACAATTTCTATACTATATACATTTTCTATCATCTATTCCTATCTATTGTACATTACAAATAGAATATCGTAAACCTCGGGAAGTTACATCTCAAGAATTAGATGAGGAAAGAAATCAAGCATAATTAGAGAAATGAGGCATGCACACGCAGTCCTATTTAAAAAAAAAAATTTACAACCACCCAACCATTCCACAATCATATCATTATATCCACAACCATCCACCACATGCATCCATACAAAATTTAAAACAACTTAAATTAAAATGAAAGTATGGAAAAACAATCATTCATGGATTATTTAGATATATACATATATATCAAGATCTCAAACAAATTTTGAGACCATACATATGTGCAAGAATTGGTAAAAAATTAATTATTAAGTCATTTTAATTTAACAAAATTAGAAAATAATCGCAGGCTATTTGAATTAATCAAATTCAAATTCAAATCAATTCCTCGACCTAATAAAACATGAAATGATAAATGCCTCTACAGAAAATTTTAACAACCAAAAAAAATTCGACGCATCGTTAAAATTTAAAAATGAAAACCTTAAATTTTCAAAAAATTTCAATTTCAGAATGCCGCAGATCCATGAAGCATCCGCAAGCTTATGGATCCATGCTTTACGACGCTTCAAACTAACGTGAAGGGATCTCATGGGGTTTCAGATCCGCATGAGGCACAACCTCAAGGATCTCGGCCACCGCTGGATTCAACCGGTTTTGCGGCAGGATCCGTGGATCGACCACGAATCCGATCCGCTGTAAAACTCAGTTCGCAGATCCACCATGTAGCTGAACGCCGACTGCCATTCTCAAGGCCGGTCGCATGGACGCCACGCGATCCTAGTCGCTGGACATGATCCATGAGATAAACCGCAGACCGCTGCATCGGATCTCGTAGTCGCGACTCGCTAAGCTTTAGATCCGCAAAAAATTTCATACCAAACCTTTCACCGGTCAAAGTGTATTAACAATTGCCAACCACTCATAGAGACATCAAAACAATTTTGCAACATTTATCTCGACAGTAAAATTTTTCACATTGCAAATCTTACTTAATCATATTAAAGCTACAATTTTCAACCAAACCTGCACACGAGCATATTTATATCATCCAAACTCTAATTAATCCATGAAACAATCATATAAGACCATACATAAATTTAGAGATGGCTCTAATACCACCTTAGGGACTGGGTAAGAGCATTTCAAAATTAAAAATTTTACCCCAGCCAGATTCACTCTAGTTCTACCGTAGATGACTTCTACATGGGTTGAAGGATTACCTAATCCGCAGATGAAGCCTCCGGACCTCGCCCTGGTAAGTCCGACCGACAGTGCTAGCCCGTATGTCCCGCCTCTATTGATGTCCACGCCGAGAGAGCTCTTTGAGCCTCCCCGACGCCTCTACGATCTATGTGTGTGTGTGAGAATGGGAGAAGAGGTGCTAGCCTTTCTCCTCATTCAAGCCTCGCACTTTCTCAGGTTTCTCTCTACGCCTGCTTTCCTGGTATCTCTCTTTCCCCTATTAGAAGTGCTAACTATTCACTCCACCCATCGTAGTATCCGATACTACCATGGGGAGAGATAGAGAGAGAGATGAGAGAAACAAGGAGGGATAGTCGTGGTTTGATTCAAAAATCAAACTACCGTAACATCCTAATGGACTCCTAATCCTCATATTTTGCCAGCTAAGAGACAACTCATTTATCTCATTCCGTCGACGCACCCCAAGATTTATTTATCTTATAATTAAACCCCGTAAGTATTTATTTCCAAGTTCTGCATTCTTGGACACACAAATTCTAATCCGTAACCCATCTCTATGTATCCAATAGGTCCCAAATACTGTAATACTATGAATTATAATTTAAAAAAGAATTAGATAAAATAAACACTTTTATTTTATCACATTGCAATTAATCATCATAACTATAAATTGTGAGTGGTGTGTCTAGCAACACATCACAACCACCAGTGTATTCGAATTGATCAAGGAAAATTCGGCCTAACCTTTCCATGGAAAATTACCGCGTAATTATTATCCTTTCACCATTGATATTCACTAAGTCGTGGAATGCAGAAACGCGCCACCCCCCCAATGACCACCAATTTTCTAGTTCCGGAATTAACCTTAGATTAGATTAATCCCAGCACACTTCACCAATCCAATGTAGGTCGACCACCAAGACATTCTAACCAAGTGGCCTCAACGAGGCCCCACTTATCTTAGTGGTGAATCCTCTTCGATCACCTCCACTATCATTTTCCATGCTTCACACTACCCCTCATTTTATTTAAGTCACTCCCCGGTGAGTAACAAGAAACGTAATCAAAAGTAGCATTCACACTTCAAGATACCATGGTGATCTCAAGTCTAGATCACTTACACAATTTCTCCAGTAGAATTCAACCATTGGCACCAAATATCCCAATGGGATCTCTCAGATGGATCACCCAATGAATTATTACTCTATAATTCATCTACACATTAGCTCAGGGTATCCTTATACCATGGTTGATGAGAACAACCACTACTTACATAAGTAGGGGCTAACCGTGGAATGGGTCTTCAGATTAATGGGATGTCCCGCCTCATTAATACTATGACTTGGGACATTTAAGAATATTTATTATAAATGTGATTGATATCTCATAGTCGCGAACTCTTGTACTATCATCACATTAATAAATATTCTAAGGACTTTACTGCTATATCAACATTAAACAGATAAAATCGAAGTTCATAAAATACAAAAATTTAATTAGGAATGTGATTTAAACAATACAATTGTTTTAGGGCATACATTCCAACAGTGACCGTGCCAGCCAATGCAATTCCAAGCTAGTGCAA